>KE159324.1:106162-133104 GCA_000411055.1 Leavenworthia alabamica
GTTGGAGGTGAGTTATACCAGAACTCCATTGGTGGCTATTGTATAAACTAAACAATCAAATATTTTAAATATATTTTTCTGCGATAGGAAGAAAGCTCACAGATCATAACCTAATATAAGAATAAAGTGTTATAGTTCAGTCACTATTATAGCTCAATACCCGATAACGAGAAGACTCACTGGTGATGCACTCTGACACGTGTCTTCTCGCACACGACACTGTTGCCATGTGGTTCGTTTTTTTTGTCGACCGCTTGAATTATCCTGCCGGCGATTGGCTTCGCCGTCTCATCGACCAACGATCTTTGATAAATCTCCACCGCCAACATGTCATTTTTGTGCTCCGAATTAGATAGACCTAAAAGGTTAAAACCTTCTCCATCGTTATCCTCGATAATCTATTTTATTTTCTATTCGAATGTAAGAATATTTTTTGTAAAGTGGCCAAGATATAAACAGTCTATATTAAAGTTTAAATTCTTTATAAATTAACAGATTCTGATACATTAAAGCAAAATCGTGATGGATCAGTCTTGATAATCAAATATGAGAATAGATACGTTGTAATCCTTTTCTCTAACAGCAAATCTCGTATATGTTTTCATTAAGTTATATATATATATACATGTAATGATGTTTTTTCGCTCTGGACAAACGGATCAGGTTAATCGGAAATCCATTTACCAACCGTATTAAACATCATTGAAACCGATTAATTTCCGACTTAGAATCCGATCGGGAAAATATTTTTTAGGATTTGGAGTTCGGATCGGAACTGATCGTTGAAATATTTTTTAGAATTCGGAGTTCGGATCGGAACTGATCGGTAATCGGAATCTAAGTTCCGATCCAATGTTACACCGACTAATACCTAATCTTCCGCTTCTATCTCTGCCTCTGCCTAAAGAGAAAACTTGAAGAAAAAGAAAAAAAATAATCACTTTGGTCAAAACCCAATATTTTTTTAGTTTTTTTTAAAAAAATTTATAATCCAAATAATCCGATTAAAAACCCGAGTAACCCGATTTAAAAACATTGAGATATGTTTCGGATAATTTTTTTGTTCCGAATAACTCGAATTCCGAACAAAAAATTCTGATCCAATCCAATATCCGATTTAAAATCCGATCGGTAAATTTTTTTTCTACTGAATAACCCGACAACCTAAAAACCTGAATTTGAACAAGCCGAACAACCTGAACGCCCAAAGCTAATGTTTTTAATTACATGTGAATAAAACATTAATATTAAACTATAATTTAATTTTAAAATAAAATAATATTTTAATTTTTTATCATGCTAGTAAGTTATAAAATAAGGACACAGTGACAGTTAAGTTAGAACTCAAATTAAATAACGCCCCAAAATGTTCAGAAAGCAACTGGGTCCGAGGGACGCATGAGGAACACGTGGCACCATTAGAACTATTTCTGGTAACGCATGAGGGGCACATGATATCTATCATCTATGTTACTTCTGGATACGCATGATGGACAAGTGGCTTCATCATCAATGGCTTTGCCCGTCTATATAAGGAAACACCACAAATTAAATGCTCTCCACTCACATTTGTTCTTTACTAACTTCATCATTGCCATAAAATGCTCAAATACTTACTTCTTTTACAGTTCTTCTGCTTCTTCTTCCTCTTCAATGTTCTCGTCGGCGTTAACTCGGTGGAGGAGAATCAATTCACTTCTAAAGAATCTCTTGTTCATTACTGGAACAAAGAAATCAATGGCAAATCTCCCATATCACAGTCCTTAATCTCCAAGGCATCACCACTCAACGCCGTCGAATCAGAAACTTTCACCAAACTCGCCGCCGAGAATTCACTCTCTACTCATTTACCAGAATTCTGCTCCGCCGCAAACCTCTTATGTTTCCCTGATTTGAACTCCAAGTTCTCTACACAACATTCCAAAGGAGTCAATGTTAAAAATTACGCCCACATTCTAAGAGGTAACAAGGTTTACAATAGCCCGTACTCCCAGATTTTAAGAGGTAACAAGTTTTACCGTAGCAACTACGCCAAGACGGTGAATAAGACGGTGGTGGTGCCGGGTATATTCTTTAGGGAATCTACGATTAAACAAGGAACAGTGATTTCTATGCCTGGTATCAAAGATGAATTGCCTAAAAGGTCGTTTTTGCCCCGGAGCATCGTCTCTCAGTTACCTTTCTCCGTTTCTAAAATCGGAAAGATTAAAGAAATCTTCCACGCCGAAGAGAATTCGACGATGGAGAAAATAATCTCCGATGCATTGATCGAGTGTGAGACGCTTCCGAGCGTTGGTGAGATGAAGAAGTGTGTTGGTTCGGCGGAGGATATGATTGATTTCGCCACGTCGGCGCTTGGTCGAAACGTGGTGATGCGAACAACGGAGAATGCAGCTGGGTCAAAGCAAAAGGTTGTGATTGGTAAAGTCAACGCAATCAACGGTGGAGATATAACGAAAGCGGTTTCGTGTCATCAGAGTTTGTACCCGTATCTATTGTATTACTGCCACTCCGTGCCTAAGGTTCGAGTCTACGAAGCTGATCTTCTTGAGTTGAACAGTAAGACTAAAATCAACCATGGAATAGCTATATGTCACATGGACACGTCATCATGGAGTCCGAACCACATGGCTTTCTTTGTTCTCGGGTCGAAACCGGGTCGGATTGAAGTCTGCCATTGGATGTTTGAGAATGAAATGAACTGGACTGTTGCCGATTAAACCTAATGTCTAATACCTTAAAAGCATTGGAATCGGATGTATGTTGTAAAAATAAAGATAATTAATTCTCTTATCTGGGAGATATATCAATGTGTCAAAGGCTAAAATTTTTTTTTGCAGCAATGGGCCGGGCCTGGATCTGAGAAGTGTTATCGGTGGATCTAGTTTAATCCTTTTCCGATCAACAATTACTTGAATTTTGAAATTAAACAAATACTTTAAAGGATAATGCCAGATACTAAAAAAATATGTAAATTAAAAAGGGAAGATAAAAAGAGAGAACCTGTCAGACCGCCGTGTGACCACCCCGGCAAGGAGAAACACTGCCGAGTAACGATCCTCTACAGCACCGGATACACCCAAAGATAATCGTAGCCGTTAATCACGCTCTGATCGCACGGTCATGGTTCATCAACCAGGGTAATGGGCCTGTCTCCTTAGAAATCAAGGATACAGAGGTACGAGCCTATAGAACAGATCCTGTTCAAGTAAGGTCGTGACCATCATTGCCTCATCAGTCTAATTTATACAACAAGTCTATTTAACAAAAAGGCGATGTGGGAAAAATGTATTATCTTGTTAATTAACTTCTCTTTAAAATGGGCTTGTACATAAAAAGGCCGAGTTAGTTATGTATAAAAGCCCATTCGTAAGTTCGAAACTTGTTGCTGCTCCTCCATCGTTGTTTCAAAGATAAAGAAAAAGATTCAAAAGATTTATTCAATGGACTTGGGCACAAACATTACGGAATATACACAAAAGCTTAACTTAACTCATGGCAGGCAAAATTACTTAATGTTGATATATTATCCATATAAACTCTCAGATTTTAAACTATTGTAAGTTCTAAAATGAAACTAATCACTTAATTATAAACAAATCACTTCAATATTCTCCGCAGCTTTAGAGAATCTTTCAGCTGATACAGTCAAAAGCTTGTTAAGAGACATGTTTTCACCTCTGCTCTTTAACTTTTCTTCGTAACGATGCTTAATCCTGCTATCAAGCTTGTACCCTAAAAATGCAGGGAAAGCAAGAAGCTCTTCGACTTCACGGCCCATGTACTCAATCAAATATTCCAACTTTTCCTCTAAAGAACTATGATTATACTGAAGCACTTGAGGGTGCTTTGTGCTCATAGCTAGAATGTCTTCAAATGAAAGACAGTAGCTTAAGTACAATCCTATTACTCTCTGCATATTTTCAGAGCTTGTTCTGGTCACAGCTCCCATGGCAAAGGCTAGTTCCTTTGTTCTATGTTTATATCCAATCTTCACCAGAAACCCGAGTTTGTGCGAGAGGTTATCTTCTGATAGAGCTAGAAACAATGGTGCTTTACTCAAGAATTTAAACATTCCAGGGGAATCAAATCCACATTCCTTGAGAAACTCTATCCTTGGCCGCAGTTTCCTTTCTTTACTAGTGCTAATCACATTAGGAAACACATGAACAATCTTAAACACTTGTTCGCTCGTCAAGCCAGCAAAAGACTTTAGAAACTCGACATGGCCATTCATATGCTCAACACTGTAACTCAATATAGCAGGTAGTCTACGCAGCACAGCACCAGTAGCGAAATCGTCTTCTCCGCTTAGATTCCTTATGAAATCAACTCTAGGAATCAGCTGAGTATCCAAATCACTGTTGAGAATCACTGGTCGCCTTGCTATTATACCGATTCCACCAAAAGGTTCCAAGAAACTAATTAATCTCTCAATGTCTTCAACTGATTTCTGATACAGAAATTTATTTAAGTAAACTTTGTTCAATACATGAGAGATCTTTTCTTTAGGTATCCCATGGTGAATAAGCAATCTCACCTTCTGATTGAAACTAAGCAAGAAAGATGTGTCTACCACAGAGAGTAAACGCTCAACTAGTTCAGCATCAAGCCTTCCTTCAAGTTCATCAACCAAGAAACTAATAACGAGATTTAGTTCTTCTGAAGTCAATAAATTAGGACACTTTGCAATCAAACTCAGAAGGGCAAAGCCATTGATTTTCAGAGACTGGAGAGAAGCAATACGAGCATCGATTTTATCCAAAGACGTAGACTTTATATCTGGGTTCTTCGTCAGGATCAGCTCCGTTTCTTCTTCTTTAAATCCAATATCTCGGAATAACGAAAGCAGAGACTCTGCAAAGCAAACGGAAGTAGTTATTTAGCACACCAAGTGTTTGTGAATATGCTTCAATGACAAAAATTGCATATAAATATTCAGATTCACATACCCATTTGAGTTCCATTGTACGTCGGCGAGCTAAGGCATTTACATCGGAAACTAAGACCAGTTTCCCTACGATTTAAGAAATTGACTAGTAATGGCTGCGGCTCAGAGTGAAATGTAGAAGATGTAGAAAAGGTTCCATGGGAAAAGAGAGATGTAACCGGTGGGAGCTGAACTCGGAGACTAATCGGAGGTGAAAAGAGGGAAATGGAAGAAGAGATGAGGGGTAAGATCACCATGGCGATATCAAGGTTTTTGATTTGAGTTCCACATCCAGATTTAACGGTCGTGTTTGATTCCAGATGGGTTTAACTTTTAATAACCCAACAATATACAAAAGACGCTGTTAAAGTATTGGGCCTGAAGAGAACATGTTTCGTTTTTTAAAATGAGAAAACAATTAAAAATAACCCTCAAACTTTTAATTCTACGCCAATTGACCCTTTATCTGTCAAAAATACAATTGAACCATTCCTTTATTATTGTATCTATAATCTATAAATGATGTCAATTTTAATATTGTTCTAACGAGAGTCTAAGTTAGCTTTTTGTTTCTTTTACACATGTGTTTCTAATGTCATCAAATTTATCAATCGCGGAGTTGTTGACGTCATGTCATGTCATTGCCACAACAACAAGCAGATCATGGTAATGACGGTAGCAATGTGATACCATGATAGTGATATTGAAACAGTTTGATATTTTATACTCACAAATAAGTAATTGACATTATTTTACTGACTTGAGAAGATAAGCATGAAGATGTAAAATAAATGGTAAGTATTATAAGTTTATTACTTTAAGAAACATGGAAAAAAATAGTTTTTAATGATGAAAGGCCGAGTAGATAATCAAACTTATCACATCGACTACATAGTCAAACCTTCAAAAAAAAAAAGTCAAAATAACTATACTATAGACGATGTTTGATTCCACACACACACAAATTGGGACATTAAATATTTAAATATAATAACGTCACGATACTCAATACAAGGACTAAAAAATCTCGGAATTTAATTAAGGGTTGAAAAATAAACCCTACAAGATTTGAAGTCTTACTACTTCAAAAATAAAAAATCAAACCGTAATTAGAAATGGTCTGAATTGGACGGTGGTCGTGTTTTCACACTCTCCTCCGTCCACCATTTTGATTGTTTTCTCCTCTCTTTATCAAATTCTCTTAAAAAGGCAATACCTTTAAAGCTCCATCTATGGCTGTGTAGTCTTTAACCATAAGTTTTCTTATTTTTCTTTCTCACCGTTCATGTCCTTTTCTTTAAAATTTCCTTTGTCTTCTTCCTCTCACCGCCTCATTCGTAAAAATTTCATCTTTATCCAACATTAAAAAACGTTTTTTTATCTTTAAATTATTTCTTCTAACTCTCTACATATAAATAAAGCATACTCTGTTCTTACTTTATCATCTACAACTTTCTTATGGCTGTACTTGAGAGTATAATCTTAGGGATAATTACAGGATGGTTAGCTTTTGTTATTGGTTTGGTTATAGGATGGACATGGAAACCAAGATGGGTTTCTGATTCTAATAACCAACAAGTTATATTAAAATGTTCTGCTCCTAGATCTTTTGATTTATCTTTACCATCTTCTTCTTCTTCTCCTTCTCCTTCTTCTTCTTCTTCTGTTTCTTCTCCTTTAAAAGGTTTTGGTTCTGCTCCTTGTTTAAAGGCTCTTGTTTGTGATACATGGACCATGGCTTTAAGACAACAGAGAACTATTTCCCCTGTTTCTTCTGAGTCTTCTGAACAAGACGGAGTTTTGATATCTGGGTAAGCTAATTTTGAAGAAATTTGATTTTACTATTGGGAATAAGGTTTTGTTTTTGTTTGTTGATTTTGTGTGTTTTGATGGTTTTGTAGAGTGAAGAAAACAGAGGCAAAGTTGCCTAATACTGTAACAGGGTTGGATTTGAGACATCTTGTACAGTTAGTTGAGAGAAAAGATGGTGGTCATGCTTGGATTCAAATGATGGATCGTTTCACTTCTGGTATGAGATATCAAGCTTGGTTGAGAGAACCTAAGGTACTAATAATAATAATATTACTTGTTCTTGTGTGTTTGAGATAGAATTGAGGAAGATTTTGTATTTGTCTTGATGGTTTCTTTTGTTTTTTTAGAATGGTCCTACTGAGTATAGAAGCAGAACTGTGTTTGAAGATACAAGTCCTGAGATTTTAAGAGATTTTTTCTGGGATGATGAGTTTAGACCAACTTGGGATACAATGCTTTCTAATGCCAATATTATTGAAGATTGTACCAACACTGGAACCATGATTGTTAGATGGATACGCAAGGTTAGTTTATCTCTAGTTTGGTGAAATTTCTGATGATTGGTTCTTAGTTTTATCCTTCCTCTTAACTATGTATGTTCCGGTGTGTTGCAGTTCCCATTCTTCTGCAGTGATAGAGAGTATGTAATCGGTCGCAGGATATGGAACTGTGGAAACTCTTATTACTGTGTTACAAAGGTATGTGCTTCTTGTTTGCATTGAAAAGAATCAGTTACAATAACAAGACTCTAACGAAGATCTTCTCTCGTTCTTGGTTCAGGGAGTATCAGTTCCTTCTATACCGCGTAACAACAAACAAAGACGCGTAGATTTGTTCTACTCAAGTTGGTGCATTCGACCAGGTAAAACTCCACATCCACCACTTTATGATTTAACTTGAAAATAATGTGAAAACATTTTATCTCAATATGGTAAATGTATGCAGTGGAATCAAGAAGAGATGATGGAGTAAAAAGTGCATGTGAAGTTCTTTTATTCCACCATGAAGACATGGGGATACCTAGAGAGATCGCCAAGCTTGGAGTTAAACGAGGAATGTGGGGAGCAGTGAAGAAAATGGAACCTGGTTTACGCATTTACCAAACACAAAGACTCTCACAAGGAGAAACCAAGCTTTCTCGGTGTGCTTATATGGCTCAAATCAACACCAAGATCACACAAGAACATCTTGTTTCACTTAGCAATGGTGCATCTCCTGTTCCTGAGACTCCTGTTACATTGGACCAAGGAAACCGAGCTTCGAATTTACAGAAACTGTTGATACTTGGTGGAGCAATTGCGGTTGTTTGCAGTTTGAGCAGTGGGGCTTTAGTTCCTCCAGCGTTTCTTTTAGGGTTTGGTAAAAGGTTTGGTAATGGTGGAAGAAAACGTGAGCAGCAAGGAACAAGAAGTCAAAGTCAAATTACTTCTGAATAGAGTTTTTAAGTCAAAAGAATCAAAACCATACATATAAATATATGGAATTTTTAGATTCATTTTTAGTAGATTAAGAATAATCTAAAAACACAGTTAATTTCCAGATAAATTTGCAGAATTGGAGTAAACTGTCTGATTAATATTTTTTACAAAGGAATAAATTAAACTGAAATATTATTAATTTTATTACAATCAAATAAAATCAAAAAGGAAGAATAGTTTCAAAACAATGAAGACCATCGAGCTCTGGAGCTATCCTCATCGGTTGGATCTTTGTCTTCTTATTATTCTTTTCATCGTTTAATGAAATCAAAGCTCTGCCAGAGTTCTGCTGTGACTCCTTCGCCGGTGACTGATTAACGCCGGAGCTCTGTTTCTGACTGTCTGAGAATATCATCTTGAATCCACTAGACTCAGCGTAAAAAGCATCAAAAGGGCTAAAAATAGACATCATCCTCGAAAATTCTATTCGCTGTTTCAATAAAAAGATTTCTTCTAACTTCTGAGATTCTTTAAAAAATTTGTTCCTTGACGAGACAAAGAAACACTACTGGTAATAAGTATTTATAATCAGAAACTAGAGAAGAAAAGTTTAGAAGAGTCTAGAAAGAGTAAGACAAGTTTGAGTTGATGAAGATGAATAGATTCGTTGAAACTGGTTTGGTCGGTGTACGAACAGATGCCACGTGGATTATCTCGAATGTGATTGATCGTATCAGATAATATTTTTGACTCACTCAATAAAAGTAGCTCTCACTATTTTATTAATTACATAAAAGCTGTTTCCAAACAAACATAAAATCATCAAAGTGAACTATTATTAAACAAACAGCATAATTTTAAGACAAAGATGATGATGACGTAGACATGAGAGCAACACTCACACATCAATTCATCATCACTAAAAGTACATTTTTTAGAGCTTCTTAAGCAACTCAATAAGGTGAACACCAAAAGCATCGCAAACAACATTGATGCCTTTGAAGCCTGATCCTTTAGCTAATGCTTCAAACTCTTTCTCAGTTCGTTCTTTGCCGCCAGGATTGTGAGCCAACATAATGCAGTCAACATGGACTACTTGTTTGGTCGAGAGGCTTGAGTCTGGTATCTCTGGTAGTATACACTCTGCTAATATCACTTTCCCATCCTCTGGAAGCGCCTCGTAGCAGTTCTTCAAGAACTTCACACAGTGTTCATCGCTCCAATCATGGCATATCCACTATTACAACCATGAGAAAAATCATTAGAAATGAACGGTATAAATAATTATACTATTGAATAAACATGGTTTTGTTACTAACCTTCATGAAAATGGCATCACCTTTGGGGACACTTACAAACATATCTCCTCCAACATGCTCAATACCTACATTAGTTTAGCAATAAGATGATAATAACTCCAAGAAAACCTGGTTTTGCAATATTGTTATTAGGTAAGATATTGATATAATACCAGGATGAGAAGGAGCGTCTTCGATGACATGTGGGAGATCGAAGTTGATGCCTTTAAGTTGAGGGTACTTAGAAACAATCATTTTGAGAGTAGCACCAATGCCACCACCAACATCAACCAAAGAAGTCAAGCTCTCAAAACCCTTATAGGTATCAAGAAGCTTCTTCATGATGATTGTAGAATGATTAGACATTCCATTGTTGAAGACCTTATTGAATCTAGGATCAGTTCCATGGTACTCGAATGCACTCATTCCATAAGCCTTGTTGAATGGAATCCCACCATCAAGAATTGCATCCTTCAAATGGTACCTGAAACATGTATCTTTCACATGAGTCTAATTACTCCTTAAGCTAAACCTAAACCTTCAACTTTTGGTTCTTTCAAATTCTAAACCTTCAGATTTTGTTATCACTAATTAGAGTGTTTTGAAATTAATCTCAAGATTGAACTTTTTTTTAGTAGTCAAACTAGATCCACATCAAGTTAATTATTATAATGCGTTATTTTGAGAATAAAAAAAAAGCCGCCGGTTAGCAAAGAGAACCAGCCGGTTAGATTGAAGAAAACCAAAATCAGAAATTAAATTCTTTTTTTTCTTGTTACTCAATAAACCGAAGACCAATTCTGATCTTATTTATGTTCCTATTCTATTTCCCTGTTTTGCTACTCAAGAAATCGGAATAACTAAACATATTCTCTATTTAAAGCCATGACCAAACTATATATATTAAAGAGAGATTTTAATGTTTACTGCAGAAAAAAATAGTGTTTCTTCTAGCTTCTGATTGGGACAGACACCTAATAAATTATTTATATATTATAATTTTGTCACTTTATGTTTTGTTTGATTTTGTCACAGTACCAAACAAATTATTCATGCAAGTAGCTCGTTTTCCACCACTAAAAATAATATAATATAGTTTCCTAGTGGGGGCAGTTATTGTATACGTGTCATTAAATCTGTATTTATTTATCTGATTGGCTTAATAAATCCATTATGCTTCTCTATTCGAATCTTACCTTTATCTTTTCCACTAATGCATGTTAATCACATGAACTAAGCTAACACTATCTAACTCAATTTACCAAAATATCTATAAAAAATAAAATAAAAAATAATAATTTTTAGGGAATTAAAAAAAAACTTACCAGCTTTCCATAAGAACCTTATCTTGGTTCATAAGACAAAGAGCAGCAATCGAAACACCATCTTCGTTCTTTGTCAAATACTTACAAACCGGACCAAGCCCATAAATTCGTTCAACAGCGCCACAGGTAAGTGTACGAGTGGAGCAGGTGAGTATGGAGTAAGACGCAAGAAGACGGAGGACACGGTCAAGCATGACCGGAGCTTCAGGGTTTTTTGTCGGAAGACTAGAAGCGATCTCAGATGGAGACATGGGAGATGAGTTCTTGGCCATGATCTCAAGAAGGTCGAGTTCTAAAGCTGATTTTAAAGCCATCGGAAGAACGGAGGCACTGGCTAGTTGCATGGCAAAGAGGGCACCTTCATCATCGGAAACTTGCACTGGAGTTATCTGTGTCTCTGCCGTTGAACCCATTTTGATTAGATCTCTTGAGAATGCTCTGTTTTATCGGGATAATATTTTATTTAGAGGAGAGTGTGTGATGGGTGAGTATTGAGTAGTGTTGGGGTTGAGGTAGGTTTATTTATAAGATAAAATATAAAAGAGAAGGTATACGATTGGCATATTATTCTGATCTGGCTTAATGTTTTGGTCATATATATATCTATAAGATTTGTATTTATCTTTTAAAAAATATATAACGCCAACGGGACATATAAATTTAAGTATTTGATAATAACTTTGTTTATGAGTTCATACTTTTGGATAAGTCTGTAATGAATATTTCTAATGAAAACAAACTATAGATAAGTTTGTATACGTTTGTCACAAATCTACTATCAAGTTTTTCTGATATATATCAGATTACCACGAATCTGATATTAACTAGATGATATTTTGATGACTGATTATAAGGTAGTGTTAAATTTATGTTTTTATTTGCTACTTGAATTAATATCAGTTTTATATATTATTTACTGGAAATATTATTTAAATGACAAAATTACATGATTAAATTTTGTAATTTAGCAGAAATGTTGTTAGCTCCACTAGTAAATATTTTAGACGAAACTTAACAATCATGAATGAGTGATTTATGACTAAACCAATGTTATATACTATACAATATAATTTTTTGAGATTAAAGACTTGAATATTAATTTTTTGGTAATAAAAAAATAAACAAATTAGTTAAAAATATCATTAAATATCAATACCTGTAAAAGGAAAAAACATGAAACTCGAGTACTTGTGACATCACGACACACTCGTTCTTAATTTCTTGTCACTTTTGCTTAAAATTCGTATCACATTTTTATTCAATGTTTAATCATTTTCGTGACATTTGCTTTCATAGAATGTGTCAAGTACGTCAAAAAGGTTAAAAAGGAGACTGAAACATTTCACCTAACATGCTGAATTAAAATTTATATAATACGGTAATATTGAAAATAGTTCGGAAAATATTAATTTTTGACTATATATTATTTCAATTGCAAATATATTAGAAAATTATAAATTGTTTTCAAGAATCTCATTATGTATTTCTGACATGTCATTTTGGTTACATTAAAATAAATAATAGTCATTAATTTAATAGATTAGTTAGGAGAATACACCATTGCAAGTCATAGTTTGTTATCTGTCTTTTGAATTGTTTAACCAATTAAACAATTACACCAACCACAACCACAACCACAATATCACAATAATTGATCTTCTTATCATTTTATATAAAACAAAACTGCATTATGTTCAAACATGACACGTGTAATTTTTTAATTGGATATAAATTAGTACTACAAAAAAAAAAAAAANTTTTATAATTAATTTTCTTGATTGTAGTATATGACTAAAGGATTTGAAGTATGGTCTTTACACGTATTATATGTAGACTCTATAGTTTAATACATAGGAGTCTATTATAGCACTTTGAAAAGAAACAAAACTTGGTTTAACTCCTATTAAGAAAAAGGAAGAATCCAAAGTCTTGTTCCTTACCTACTACCGTGTTAATATGTCATGATCACAGAACGTTCAATATATCAATTAAAAAATAGTCTTATTGATGTAACATATCACCTTTGACACCTAAATGAATTGTATGTCTCATTGAAGAATAGACCAATAAAAAGTGTCCAAATCAGATCGGACCAATTTAATTGAACTACAATATATTTGGTGAGGTCACGTACAATTGTGTGGGACTCTAATCTCTAAAGTAACCACATGTATAATGTTTATATATCATTTTACGCTTTCCTCAATAAGTCAATATATTTGTGCTCTTTAGTTTTTTTTTTGTCAACTTCGAAAATCTCCTTAAATTGCTATTGGTGAAAAAAACTTACAAAAAGGCCTTCACATTATCTTTTGCAACTCTGGATTGTGATTGGTGTAGAGAAACGACGAATTCAAACCCTAGATTCTTTTTGAAATTTTTTAACTAGAGTAACGATACGCCATTTCTAAGTGTATCATGTGTTGTTTTTAGACGGTTTGTTATAAAATCCAAACCGTAAAAGCTTACGAGTTTCAGATTAACCGGTTCGACTGGTCGGGTCGGGTTGGGTTTCGAAACACTGGTTTTATGTTATAATGTTATATATTCAGTTTATTTTGTAGTTTGGGTCATTAATTGGGCCCATACTCAAAACTGAAACGTCAGGGATTGTACTTTGTAGTTATGCGCCATTAATTAGGCCCAAATTAAAAACTAGTCTTAAAACTGAAACGTCAGAAAATTGTACTTTGTAGTTATGGCTGGCCCATATTAAGAACTAGTATCAAAACTGAAACGTCAGAGCTCACTCCTTTATTACTGAGAGTCCAAGTGTAACGTTTGGTCTTCAGTAGTCAATTGTCTTTGAATCACTGCGGTTTGGGAAAGTATGGAGAGTAAGGCGAGAAAAACGAAAGCATCATTGAAAGAAGAAGAGACTCCTCAAAGAGGCATAGTCTGTCTGAAAACAAGACAAGACATGAAAAGATTCGAAGAAACGGAGGACTGCTTCATCCTCGATTTCAATCCTTTTGATTCGTTTGATATTAAGAGACTCACTATTTCTGATGATAAAGATTTGGAAATCATCCATGAGACAGGCCAGGTTTGAGTTTTTTAATTAGGTGTTTCTTTTTATAAAGGTTTATCTCCATTTTTGAAAATTTTATGGATGTTTTATATTTGATCAGGTGGCTTGTAGAGATTATCCACATCCCAGACATTTATGTGTGAATTTTCCTTTTGGATCAACTCCTAATGAAACCTACTGCGATCTGGTAATATAGTTACTTTTGCTAGGCTTGATCATGATCTAGTTAGCATCAAACTCTAGTTCACTTTGTTTTTTTGGCAATGAAACTCTCTTATTAGATTTTGTAAAGTCTAACACGTTGAAATTAATATTCATATATGCAGTGTTACTGTTACATCTGCGATAAGCCTGCTCCTTGTGAACAGTGGATGTCTTCGCATTGCAATGCTTCAGACCGTAAGATACATATTCCGAGTGAGAGCACTTATTGGAGTGATGATGGATTTTATGATTATGATTATGATTCTGATTACGAGTAAGAATCGTTTTTGACTAGACTAGTCGATCAATAAGAGTAGTATGTAATAATAATGCGGAACTAAAGTATGAGATTGTTTTGTTCGAAATGCATTTGCTCAGTTGAATTGTTGATTGCTTAGAGATTTTAATATAAACCTTGTTAAGATGTGTTATATCTCCCACTCTATGGATGTCTATAGATATAGTCAAAGAATGATTTAATTGGAACTTGAACATTATAGTTTTGGGCTAATAGTTAGGCCCATAGATACTTAAACCTATAAAGGCCCATAATTAGTCCCATCTTAAACCTTAAATAATCAGAACGATCACACTCTTCCCTTGGGCTTGCTATTTGTGGAGATCAAATGGAGAAAGATGGAACTCCTCTCACTAAATGGATTTGTTTCGTAAGATTTGAACCAATGATGGGCTTAATAACGAAGAGACTTAAAATTGAAGAATATTCTAATGGGCTAAATAATGGGCCTATTATTATTTGTGAGACTTGTTCTTTTTAGGACACTAACTTTTTACTTTTTAGGTGCTTTCACTTTCTATTAATTTGAGAACAAGCACATGGATCTAGAAATTAGTAAGTTTGAGCTACGTTCTCACTAGTGTTATGAATGTATTTTGAAATTCAAGTTCTAATTCAAACTAGTAACTAATACAAGTTGGAAAACGTGTCTTCAAAGAACAACTGTATGTATTAATGACAATTACTAAGGGCAGTTATGATCATGGAAGTAGATAAGACACTAAGTCAATTTCTTTCATATCAACAATAACTCACATTTGTAGTCATATCAGTATCAATAATAACTGTAACTAGTTGCAGATTAGAAATTACTACCACCAACTAAAAGGGATTGAAAACGATCCAATCTAATTTACGATATATATACTTTAACATATTTTGTTAAAATATTAGACAGGTCGTCTCCTTAAGTCTTACAAGTTGAGATGAGTTGTAGAGATTTTTTTTGTTTCCTGCAAATAAATAACTTAATTTACTGGTTATTTAGTTAAATAAATATAGTATTATGTTTATTAATTATAATAATATCGAGAGAGTGGGACACACATGCCAGCTGATGCCATGAAGCATCTATTTAACGCAAAAATCTCGAGTAAACCATTGCTTTCTTAAACTGTTCATACTCTTGTCTTGCTGATTTATTATTATTTTTCTACTATTTTTTTTATAAAAAAATGAAAAATGACTTTATAAGTAGAATTTGGTTTGGAACGTATAATCAAGAGAATATTCATTAGGCTAGTTTAGTTTTTCATTTGATTCAGTCACCCACAAATTTATTATTTTTTCTAGCTTTGGAATTAGTGTAGTAGATAACACTTGGGTCTTAAGAATAGTATAAAGTTGGCGTACATTACAAAAATGTCGATTTATTAATTAGTTTGAACATTCAAAGTCTTAACCATTAAATTCATTATAAATTCTACTCCGTGATATATCAACTTGGATTTACCATTTTTGTAATCTTCTTAACCTAGCAACTTGGGCACTTCATTCATATTAATATGTTGTTAATACCATATCTTATTTTTTGACGTAAGCAATGACTTATTTAATGTATATATATATAATTAAAGTTAGTTGAACAGTATCAAATGTTAAAAAATAAATAACTCAACGCATCGGTTGTTTGGAATTGTATTCAGAATAATTCTCATTTGTGATTGTGAACGTTATTGAATTACAAGATCGTGATCATAATATTTTTCATATTGTGTTTTGACAATGCTACAAGACTGTAAAAAAAGTAAAAAAAAAAAATCTAAACCACAAATCATCTCTATATATATTAGATACGAATTTACAAACTCTAGCAGTTAAAAAACCCTAAAAATAAAAGATAGAAACGACGATACACTCAGTAAAAATCACTGTCGTTTCGCAATGATTAGAGATCATAAGAGAGGATTAAATCTGAAGTCAAAAACACTGAGGAAAGACAAATCAAAAGTCAACAAGATGTGAAGAGAAATCAGGAATCATAGAGGAAGGAGAGGGTGAAGGAAGAAGGAAACCACCGATCCTTATGGCGTTTCTATCTCCGGTACGCCGTGGGAGAATACCGGCGGTGAGTTTAGCTAGAGCCGTCGTGTACTCCATTAGTAACTCAGTAATAATCACAACTGAAATCATTATGAGTTTTGCTTTAGAAATTATTACAAGACTTTTGTTTTATTTTCTTTATGGTAATAAAAAGATGAACATTTGAGAAGTGTGAGAAGGTAAGAGAGTTCTTAGTCATTTATATAGACAACATTAAAGCTTCAATAAGACCATTTAATAACTTTGTTTGTTTCTTTCGAAATTTGTCTTTTTGATATATTTTATAGTCACCCGCTTCTCACGGACACTGAACTTTAAATGTAAAACAAATCAACTTGGAGATAACATAGGAAAAAAATTAATAAATCATTTTCAAAAGCTACAGTTGTATGAATAAATAAAAGGTCATATAATTGATACTTCGTCATATTGTATGGAAATTGATTATAAATTATATGTATAGCTGGATTCATCAAATTTGTTGTTATGCAATAATGTAAATATATATCTAATTAACAAAAAGTCATAATCTATGAGTACTGCACATAGTATACTCTCTTTTCCAAAAATGGACGATTTCCAAAAATACAAATTTCATTTTTATTTTTTATTAATACATGAAATCAATTTTTAAAAAATTAATAAACTTAAATTACAGGGATAAAAATATGTTTTAAAAATCTGTATTGGAAATATAAAATGATGTTTTTGGTAATAAAATGCTAGAATGAGATTCTTTATAAGAGAGTAATTTTTTATTAAATTTGATAACGAAAATCAGATTTTAATATTTATTTTTAATAAAAATTTTATTTTAAATATTTTACATTGATAAAAAGAACTTTAATTTAAATATTTTACTTATATTGTGATTATAATCTAAAGAGAAAAATCTTAAAACTTGAATATATATATATGACTAAATCAGATATGGTTAATGATTAGAAAATCTCTATTACCTTAGTTTATTACTTTATTTTGATTTTGTCCCTTCCATAAAATCAAAGAGTAGACTTCGAATTAAAAAAATTGGACCATTTAATTTAAAATAAGTAAGAATAAGATGTGATTTGTTTCCGCCTCCGATTTAGAAGTAGCAATTTTTAGTTGTTTTTTTCTCTTTGACATCGATAGATCCATAACCAAAATCAAGCGTATGGAAAAACTTATAAATATATTGTTTTTAACTGTTTAACTAAAGCATTTTCTAAATTTTATTTGATTATTTATTTATCAAAGTAATATAAAATACTCACTCCATTAATAATTATTTTTGGTTATATATTTTTAATATTTAGTAAAAATTAGAGTTTTATCCCTATTTTAATAGTGTGGCCAATGAAAAATTTATAACTAAAAAATGATTCACTGATCCAAATCTAATCTTTAGTACCTTATACATCATAACCAAATCAATATATATTAATAAAAATAAAACTAAATATTAAATTAACTTTTAGTTAACATGAAATTAATTAAAAATATATTTAACTCAAAACAAAAAGGATATGTTATTGAGAAAATAAAATTAGTTTTTGATACAAATAAATGTCATTAGCCAAATTGTTAATGATAATTTTTTGACAATTGCTTATTTATTCAACAATTACATCATAATTTTTAATAAAATATAAATTAATACTATGATAAATGTTAGATGACGATATAACAATATCTATATAACGAACAATTTTTTTCCATTACATACGAAATCACAGCAAGCAACACTATTCACAACTAGCTTCAAAAATATTCTGACTTCTTTATTTTTTTAATTCTCTGATATAACGCTTTAAACGCTCAAAATATTTAATTTGAATTTTGCTCTGAAATTACCTAATTATCATATAGTTTAATCAAGGTAGAAAACTACCAATATTTATGAGCCAAAAATCAACTTAAACAGGTATATATGCATTGGACAAATAATGCTGCGACAAAAGGATAATAGTAATGTAATGTTACTTCGTAGATCGTGTTCCTTTTTTTTTTTTTCTTGTTCAACGGATCGTGTTCCTTTTAAAACTAAATTTTAAAACTAAAACTATAGAAAAAATCCAGTCTGTTGACGAACCCAGCGTTCACATCTTGGTAAAAAAATAATATTAATATGACATAATACATTATAATTTGGAGCTTTGTGTGAACTCAAATATTTTATGAAAAGCTAACAAGAAAAAATAAAAATAAAATTTGTAAGTCAATTCCATTATTCAACCTACAAAAGTCCAACAAAATTGCACTCTATAATATAACAAAAGGTCATCTATAATCTATTAAATCGACTCATATATGATTGTTAAAAAATAGTTAATTGGCTAAATAACAAAAATATTAAATAAATAATCTGTCAAGGACATTTCACTGGCTAATTAACCAATAACAGTTGACTTAAAATTTTTTTTTTAACCAATAACAGTTAGATTAACAAGGACACGTGTCAAAGAAACTATCAGTAAAAAACAAAAAAAGATGGGTAATATATGAGACCATAAGACCAAGTTTTGTTTTTACCTTACAATTCACCTAACACTAATATTTTTATTACAAACCAATAGTTTAAAATAAAGTCTTAAAACGAGTATGTATTTATATTTATGGGTGACAACACTCTAATTAATAATGGAGAGCTTAGTTGTATATATACGTGTCTATACATGTTCTATAGAAAGATACGATGAAGATTTTTTTCTCAACCAACCCAAAAAGAATATGAAGACTTTCTTGTGATTAGGCCAACTTAAAGTTTCATATAGAAGATTTTTGATGTTAATATAAATTGACAGATCCAATGAGGGTCACGTGATCCGAGGGGTTATCTCACGACGTGTTAAAACTTGGTTTAGAAGGAATTAAAGTCTTCTTGGCTCTCCAACTGATACAAGTGATTATTACGAGTGACGAATTCTATTAGACCTTTTGAAAGAGATATAGCAATTTAGTTCAGCAATCTATAGTGTAAATGGAGACATGTGGTTTTATTAAAAAAGAATCAGACACTAAATGTATAAATGAAGAAAAGATAATAAAATAATATATAGATGTAGAAGATGAACTGCATGTTGTTGATCGTCGTGCTATGTTTTCTTCCCTGACAAGTGGCTTGGATTTAAGGTCAGATCTGAGATGTATTATTACATGTAAAACTGGGATTTGGATAATTTTAAAAAAAAGATACTGAGAAAAAAACAAGTTTAGGGAAGTGAGAATGGTATCTATATAAAAAAAACAATAGAGAGTGTTTTATCAATTATATCACTAAAAACAACAAAATATTAATTTGAAAAAAGCCTACTCATTTATCTAATTAAAACTATCTATTTTTCAAAATTTTAGTTTTGTCGGTAAAATTGAACTAATCTCTTAATTATCTTTTCTAAACTTGAAACTCTTCGATGTGCAGAAGTCATATGGGTGTCATGTGATACATTTGTCTTATCCACATTTTGTATTTTTGGAAAAGGCAAATTAAAATTTATAAAAATACAAAATAAAACTTTCCCATAGATTTTTATAGTCAAGATGCTGGTCTTTCTTCTTCTTTTTTTCTCTACAAATTGGATACTTCCGTTGTTACCTTAATAAAATAATCAAACTAAAATTATTCAAAAATACATAAATGTTTTGTATTGAAAACCTTTTTACATGTGCAAATGTTATTTTTATTTACTTTTGATTTCTCAAACTTATCAACTTTAACTATTTCTCTTGTCGGTGTCTAGACAAGCTGCACCTACCCACGTGAGACCCAGTACTTATATTTTTTTTATCAACAATACATTCACATTGATTTCTCAATGTTAAAAAAATTGTATTCATAAAAACAATAAAATTTTTGGTAAATACATTCACATTCACATTTTTTTTTTCTGGTAAAAACAATAATTTTACTGCAAGGTAAACTAACTAAGAGACTTAGATGTAAGCTACTTAAGCTCTTTCTTAATCTCCCCACTTAGTTTGATCCTGAACATAAGTTAAATGAACCATATGTATATAACCGATTTCTTCGGTTTTTAATTCAATTCCTAGATAGTAACCGGTTATTCTTTGTTGATACAATGCACAATCCATTACCTTGTTACCCGGTTTCTCTTTCTCGGGTCCAACCAAGAGTTTTAAAA
Source organism: Leavenworthia alabamica (assembly GCA_000411055.1). Classification (NCBI taxonomy): domain Eukaryota; kingdom Viridiplantae; phylum Streptophyta; class Magnoliopsida; order Brassicales; family Brassicaceae; genus Leavenworthia; species Leavenworthia alabamica. The sequence continues at coordinate 126,646 of KE159324.1, forward strand.
CCTTATCAGCGTGTTCATATAGCTTGTGATCATTCACAGTTGCTGGATACATAGCATGCATATCTATGATTCTATATCCACTATTAATCTATATACTTGAGCTTCTCCTTCAACAACCTGTAAGCAGAAAATGTAACAGAGAGGATCTGCTTATCAATAGTATGATGCAGCCAAAAGCGGATCAACAGAAGAATGAGTCACCCAAGAAGAAGAAGCTGGTGATTTCTCACTCATTCATACAAGTCATAGTAGGACCCCAGTCCCCAAACACTTGCTACTTCTCCTGTTACCTTGTAGCACTTTCAACCTTAGGCTCTCATACCTATTGGGCCTGGGCCTGGGCCAGGGCTGCTGTTATGTATGGATCATTAATCTAATAATTATGAACTCTAGACTTCACAGTTTTTAAATAGTTTTTAGTGATTTCATTTCCTTTATATAGTAACAACAACGCTTCAAAATTAAATCAATTGCAAAAATAAAAACAAAAATAAAAGAAAACCAAAACAAAAATGAAGAAAGAACAAAAAAAGAGTTGCAAAATCGGCTTCTTAAATCTCTACGACAACAATATTTTTTATACATGAAGTTTACATATTTGTACATAGTATAAATTTATAAACCTATGTTTGATTTCTCTCTTCATCCCCCAATGCACAGGGTGAGAGGTGATCCAAATTTTTTAAGCTTCCCCCAACCAATGGAGACAGATCAAAGTATAGTGCTCTGTCAAAAGTAGTCTTTAAGTGTTTTTATCATGAAACCAACTGAGAACAAGGCATTCTTATGGGTGAGAAGACAACAGTGAGCCTTGCATGATCTGAGAGAGAGTAATTTTCTGGCCATCTTCCTTTTTCCACTTCAGGTGGAAACAAAACTGCGTTCTTAACACTAAACCCAACTGTTTGTTCTTGATTACCTTTTGCTTCTCCATCTGCTGCATCTCTTTGTTCTGACCAGTTTTGGTTCCATATTCTTTGCTGCATTGAGTTACATAACCAATTAAGAAACATGTGTTTTGATGTAATTACAAAAGCAAGGTGTTGAGATGTTATTGACATTAACAAAACTCATAATCTAAGATGCTTGCTTATGAAGAAATGTAATACCTGAAACTCCTTGTAATCTACAAGACCATTTCCATCGATGTCAGCTTGAATCCACAGATCTTTAATCTCTTTTGTCGTGAGTCCATTGCAATGACCAGTTAGATTGAGCTGTATAAAGAAAGACAAAGATATAAACAAAGAGAAAACTTTGTGAACATTCAACTGAGGAATATACAGATTCTATACATACCTGCCGAAGAGTCTCACAAAAGCCCATGAATGTAATGTAATCACCATCATTATCAGTTTTCAAAAAAGCAAAAGCATCTTCAGCTGTTAATGAAGCTCTTCTCAGTAGATACTACAAAATCAAAAAGCTCTTAATTTTAATCAAAAGCACTAAAACTTGTGAGTAAGACATAATTGAGAGTGTATTATATATACCCTGAACATGCCAAACACAGCCTCACTCCAACTTGTTTTAAGTAACTTTCTATAACGATTTGGATTTAAAAGCCATATGAAGTCAACAGCACATATGTTACCCCGATGATTCCTATGGCTTACCCACTGTTACAAAAATAACAGTTTAATAAATCTTTATCCTTAATTCTTAACATCATAAAAATCTACAGCATACCCTAAGAGTATTCTCCATATATGAAGAAAGACAGTGACCTTGTGAGCATCTGAATCTGTGTAACGATGAGCAGTGTCATAAGACGACACAAAGCCTTGTGATCTTAGAAACTTGTATACATGTCCTCTCTTACTTCCATTCCAATCTCTGTCACCACAACACAAAACAGAGAAAGTTTAAGTAAATCTCCTCATGAAAACGTATACTTTAGAGACAAGTTAAGTTACCCGCAAAGTATAATAGGCATGGGACTTAGATTAACTTCTTTCTGATAAGATTCAACATATTGAAGAATTTTATAAACCTATACAAAATTAAATCAAAGACGTTAATAAGAAAGATACAAAATCATCAGTGGAGTTGTTAGTACAAGACTGAGTTATTTTATACCTGTTGTAATCTTACTATAGACAATGTTGAATCATGAGGAAACAACAAATGAGTATTGACAATCAAAACTTGTTGATGAGCATCATACTGAGAATAAGGAGGAACTAATTCTACATGTAACAGCTGAGCAACTCTATCACCACAATCATTGAAAAGCAAATCTCTCGAGTTCACAACTCTAAAATAATCTTTATGAACAGCTGTAAGCAGACCTGTTACCAAAATCACATTGATAAATTAACAAAAACAAACATCAAAAAGCCAAAGAATATTTAACAAAAATTGTAGAAAATTTATATACCATCACCACGATTATTAGTACGACCAAGTTTATAACTAAGATAACCAGCATCACCAAGTCTTTTCTCATACATATTAACAAGTTCTTCATTGCCTACCCAGAACTCCTAAATTAAAATAAATAAATCAAAATAAGAAAAACACATATAAAATAAAAATAAATGAGGAATATATTAATAGATGGTGGAAGAAACCTGTAAACATATGATTGAAGATCTTTCATATAATAACCAATCAAGAATTCTATGATTCCTTCCAAGCCAATAAGTTTTATTATCGCTTTCACGAAGACTTTGATCCTACATTTCATATAACCAATCTCAATACAAAAAAAAATCATCAAAAATTAAAACAAATATAAATAAATAATCAAAAAAACCTTCTGAGAGACACGTTTATAGATGGGAGCAAGGATATTAAAAGTAGTACAAGAAATACAAGGTTGCTGTTGATGTTCATCTCTAATGGAAGATGAGATTGCATAGCTTCCTATCTTTGATATTCTCCCTTTCATAATTTTACCGGAACAAAAAAATTTCTCAAAAATGAGAGAAAAGAAAAAACAATTAAACACAGAGGAAGAAGATGACTCTAGAAGAAACGTCGTGACCGCCCTTCGTTTTTTTTTGGATTAAAATTGAAAAAAAATTCTCTCTAAATAAGAGGATTAATTTGAGGCTTAGGCTATTTTAGTGTCTGTGTGTTTATTTATTTGTGAAAGCTTCGTTTATTTGCTCATGAATATAAAATACGTGCGTGTGCATGTAGTGAATATGTTTATTTATAGACTATAGTTAATAGTGTATTTATGGTGGTGAAGCACTTTGTTATAGATGTGGTCGAATTGTAATCTTTGTTAATGACCAGGGGAAATTAATATTTTATTTATTTCCGGAATTTATTCGTAGCTTTTTTAAAAGTGGGAGAATAAATATTATTTTCCGGAATTTTATTTATTTTTAATGATAAATTAATATTGCTTTAGATTGACGCACGATCTATGGGCGGCCCATGTTTTTTCCTTTCGGCCTTACCATGTAATTATTTGTATTTTTATAGTAAAGTTATTTTATTTTATTATAATTTTTATGAAGAGAAAAAAACAATAGATCGACATAATAATGTGTTGTAACTGTTCTTGTCGGAGTCTTTGTTAAAGTTTTTTTTTTATTTGATGACAGTTTTGAGCCGGTTTATACAGTTGAAGTTTCGAGTTTCGACACAATAATTAAAAATTAAAATATTTTCCTTCTTAAATGGTATGAATTTTTGTTATACAAGTCTTGGTATAAATCCATTAAGTAAAAAGTATATACTAGTCTTGGCTTAATTCGAATTATGTGATTTTTTTTTTACTTGAAATCTTTTCGTTTCAAACACGTAATAATAAACACAATTTATTGTGAAACTAATATCGGTCATATGAAGTGACTCACGTAAAATTAATTAAGCAGAATCTATATGCATGACATAAGTCTTAAATTATATAATACTTTTTGGTAAGAGAATATAGTTATGTCTATTGATAAGACTTAAAACAAAATTTTGGTTATCTAGTTGGCTGTTGGCCGAAAGCTTTATACAGTGACATGAAAATCAATGGACACCTCTACTTGTCTTTTGCTCCTTCATAATCTTCACGAGTCATTTCTTCCCGAATTAAAGTATTATATTTTTGCCTTTAATTTTGTTTTCCATATTTTATTTACCATTCGAATATTTATATCTCATTGTCATATAATTGAGTTGATTGTTTAAACATTCAAACATTTTCCACTAATTATGAATAAATACAAATGCCGATGAAAACATTAAATGTATTTTTATTTTATTTTTTCTAATATGTATTATATTTGTAAAAATATATATTATTTTATTTATATGTTTATATTAAAAACTAATTTATAAAAGAACATTAATTAGTGACAATTTTTTAGAGCAATATTTTTTTTTGTAATTCCAAATAAAACATAATAAAATTGCACTGAAGCTTCTGGATATGTAACTGTATGGGATTAGGGTTAGAATTTCGTGTCCTCAAAGGTTTAAGAACAAGATATCTTATTCTTGTTGTTATATAAAGATAATATTTATATTCGTTGGGCGGAAGCAATTCAAACCCCAACAACATGTTGCAACTTGCAAGTGCAATGCCGTTTTATATAGTAGTATCTTAGTCCACTAGTTCTTCGGGCCACTAAATAAATAATACCAAGTTTCTGAATGCAAGTAGCAACACATGACACATCTAACTCACTGTTTGGTTATATACGTCTTCTAGTACCGAATCATTGGTGGGTATTAGTCTTTTAGAGGTCACTCTTGTGGATGTTATGGACCTGACAAAACAAAGTAGCAACACATCTCACTCACTGGTTGGTTATATACGTTTGGTAGTACAGAATCATTGGTTGGTATTGGTCTTTTAGAGGTCACTCTTATGGTTATGGACCTGAACAATAAATTAATAAATAGTTTGTTCTAATCAAACTGGATCACGGTTCTTGGGTATACTTGTCGTGTCCATAAAACCATCATTCATATTCCTTAATGTTGCTTAATTCACAACATGAATTAAAATAAGAATTATCAGGAATTTTAGTTGTTTTTATATATATAAATATATTTATATTTTTAGATATGCTCTATCGAAAAGGTGATAAGGATAAGCCTATATTTGTAACTTTTTAGCATATAATAATGGATAAGCCTATATTTGGTTACTTTCCAATTAAGCACAAACCAAAACTAAAAAACTGAGATCATCCTTGGTTCGACTAAACCGAAACAAAATTCGATGGAAGGGTTTTAACCGGCATGAAAAAACATACAAACAACACAGAGACATACAAGAACACCAAAGCAATCAATGGTCTAGAGAATAAACACATATAAATCGATGGATACTTGAAGATTATATACAGCTGCAAATTATGTCTCCTCTGCATTTCAAGAAGATGAATCTATGGCTTCCACTTGTTGTCGAGCAAGATACTTCTCTCTTCTCTCCTTCTGATACATTATATAAATAAACTCAGGTGAGTATATTGAAATGAACAAAACCAAAGATCGTAGATCTTAGTATATATTACCCATTCATCAATGACAAGACCTTCCCCGACCACACGAGGCCCTGTCTCTGGTGTAGGCTTCTTTCTTGATTCAACTGCAGCTTCAGCTTCATCTAATTGACGTTTTAGTTTCTCCATTGCCTGATCATTAGATTATTAGTTTCGTAATCTTCCTTATTAAAATGCTCAAACTAAAACATGAAAAAAGCTACTTAAAGCTTACAGCACTTGGGCGGTCCACATCAAGAAATATAACCCGAAGAACCTGCTCCACTGCTACTTGATTCTTTTGCTCATCAAACTACATGATAAAATACTTAACATGCTAAGAACACGATGATTCAGAACATAACTAAGATGTAAGTAAAACAGCATTGCATTACGCCATTACCTTACAAGAGTAATGTAAGTAAAACTGCTTTTCAAGTTTCAACTAAGGACTTGTGAATAAAAGTGATAAGAATTAGAAAGGAGAGACTTAACAATAACATACCAACTCAGGAACATACTCTACTCCAGGATTCACTTTCAAACTCATAATCTTAAACTTAACCTTGCTCTTTTGATTCAACTGTTGTTTTTCATTGTTCTCAGGATGTTCCACAAACTTAAACACTGCAGTTAAACATGTTTTACAAGAACCAACAAATAAAGAAAAAGATCCAATTTTGTTAATCCAGAATCTCATTACCAGTAGCAAAGACAGTTTCTCCAGGAGCCAAAACACCACCAGGAGGACGCATATAACAACTTTTAGGAGCCGTTGTTTGAAACTAAAACAAGAGTTACTTTAGTATTCAAAACAATTCTATAATCTGTGAACTACAAAGTATTAAGCTTTATGAATTACAAAACCATTACTTTAAACGCAGTATGAGATTTGCTTTTATTTTTAAGCTTTATTGCGCTGCGTACTTGTTTACCAGGTTCATCTGAAACACACACACACACACACAAAATTCTAACTTCTATAGAACAAAAGCTTTTAAATCAAAAAAAAAAAAAAAAA
>KE159324.1:133132-157197 GCA_000411055.1 Leavenworthia alabamica
GGAGAAAATGAAGCTACTTACAAGGGAAATACAGATAACTGGAAGGATCTAATCGGAGACGACGACGAGTTGGAAGAAGTGATCTTGCGAATGAAGATACAGTCAAGGGTGAAGCGGATGAAGCAGCTGTATTCCTATTTCCATGGCGGTTATGGTAGTTTTGGGTTGGGTTATGTGTTAAGGTAGAAGATGAGGAAGTAGTAGTAGTGGTGGTGGTGCTTCTTCTTTGCCAGAAAGGGAATAGCTTGAAGAGCTTCTGATTTTGACCGTCACCGATTGCCATATCGGAATTTTAATCAATTCTCCGTTGACCGGAGAAGAAACCAAACTTTCGACTTTTTTTTTGGATAAACAATTTTTTTGTTTCTATGGAAAAAAAAAGAGACAAAATTGGTTTAAATTTCAAACAATGGAGGAATCGACAAAAAATGGCGTTTGGTTTTTGGATTTTAACGAATCGGATTTTAAGATGATTTATTTTTAATTGTTTATAAAGTTTTAAGTCAAGTCCGTGCAGGTTGGTGTGAAAACGAGTTTGTTGAAGTTGAAACTTGAAAGTCCAAAGACTGTTGTTTTCTGGGGCGTTGGCATTTATACAAGGAATTTAAAAATAGTGAGTGGTTTGGTTTCGAATTAAATTTTTTATTCATTTTTTGTGTTTGCATATTGTGTTATATTTCAAATTAATTTAAAAATTTAAATCATATTGAAGCAATGAAGGTAAAACACAAAATAACTTTATTAAATTAAATAGGATAACTGGAAATAAAGGATAGTTAGCAATAAATTTATTCAATTATACTTTTTCTTAAATGTATTTTTTTCTAAACTATCCTTCCTGTTATATAAATTAACATTTTACCCAAAAAAGTTATAAACATCTAGATATATAAAGTAATAAAAAACATCTAGATAATTAGTTTTATGATTTGTTAAAACTCTTTGCCTAAATTAGCTTTTGTTTCTTTTCATGGATGAATTGATTGTTCATATCTTTTAGTTAACTACTGTCTATAGATTATTTGTTCTTTCTTGTGCGTGACATGGGATTGGATTGTCGTATGGGTGCGAAATGGTTTGAGACATGTTTGTTAGACTATGATCCATGTTCTAATTATGGAAACTGAACCTATGGAGCATGTACTACTCTCATGACACAGTTTTGTGACTTGTATTTTCTAATGGAAACTTGGTTTTCCCTACATTGAAGGAGTTGGAAACTTTTCAATTTGAGATACTCTTTATAAATACACTAAACAACATTTTTTCTTCTAAGTATTAGATTAAAACAATAGAGACAGAAAATTATATTTAATTTAAAATTTTGATTAGAAACATAAAATAACAATTGTTGTTATAAAACTTATGTGGTAGAAGAATGACGCTTATTCATAAACAAATGGAATAACTATTTTGTTTCCACTAAAATAAATTTATAGATGTGTGTTCAAGTTGAAAAGAAAAAAAATTAAGTTGTATTTAAAAATCTACAAAATATAAAGTGTCATTTTAAAATTTTACACAAATTAAGAAAATCAAAATTATTTAAACATGTCATTATTAAATTTGGTTGTAGTTGAAAAGTAGATAGGAATTTAGATCATGTGTTCTGATATTTCCACTTATATCATGTTAGTCTTCCAAAATTTAAGGACATGAGAGCATGGCCATGAAGAAACAAAAATATATATTCTTGAGCAACATCTCTGTTTAGAATAGAAAATATCATAGCATTTTACTGTTTGTAAATTTGTAAGGTCATCTCCAACCCAACTCTAAAACACTAAATATAGTGTAAAATCTTCTCCAATGGAACTTTATATTTTACACCAAATATCGTTTTTAGTGTTTTGTGAATAGTATCACACTATATTTGGTGTGACACTATTCACATAACACAAAATTATATATTATTTTATTTGTATTTTTGATTTAATAATTTTGATTTAATACTATAATTAAATAGTATTTTATTATTAAATATATCAATTATTTATTATAATTTTATATTTAATNTTTTATACCAAATTTGGTGTTATGGTTGGAGATGCCCTAATAATGTCTGATGAATCTGGTCTCATTTGTTCACTCCTAATCATTTTAAAGGGAATAATCTAAACAATATGGCAGGAGATAGATGGATTTCGTGGCTGAAGGATTGAATTCAATCAAGAATCAGGATGAAGACATCCATGCATTTCTCATCTAGCTTAATCTTAATCTTTCATTTTCATAACTCCAAAGAGGTGACTTGATGTTACTTTGACTATAAACGACTACATAGTAGTTGTCTCTTCATGATGTATGCTTCTAATGATCAAAACTCAGATGAACAAGTCATGTACATCATGATATATGCCTCCAATCATCACAAATTCATAATGTACCTATAGTCTATAGATCATTTATCTATTTTGTTTTTGTAGATTTCATTTATTAAAATACTTACTTTCAAGTTCAGTTTTTAGTTCAATAAATGATAGAAACTAAACTACAACACTGTTGCTGTATGACAAACTTCAATAGAAACTAAACTACTACGGTTAGCCCAACCAATAATTCTTAAAATATTTTGCAGTCTTGTTCTGTTTTTTTTGTTCTTTTGCTATTATAAGGTTTTTGCTATTGTAAAGAGTCTAATTGGCAAAACGATGAAGAATAAGGTAATGTATGTGTCTCTCCTCTTGAATAGGGTCGTTGACAGAGAAGAGCCTCAAACGAATTTATGGTGACTTAGAAATTTTTAGTCTTTTTTTGTTTTCCTGAAATAGCTTTGTGTTGTGTATATATATCTCTTTGTTGTCTTCTCTTACATTCGCTCAGCCTCTTAATAATAAAACAGTTCTTGAAAGGAGTTTCATTGGCTCCACAGTTCTTCCCCATTGTGTAATTTGTTTTAATACTTAATTCTTTTCATTAATCATTATGGGAGGCTGTGCGAGCAAACCTAAGGAATCTAATATCCTTGAAACCCCTGCTGCAACTGAAAACGTTGTCGTAGAGTCCAAGAACGTTGAAACTGAGGTTTGTAGATCAATTTCATTAGAGATACTTATTTTGATTTTGGTTGAAATATGTGTGATTCTTGTTTCTTACAGGAGAAGGCAGTTGAAGTTGTCACAGAGACACAAAAGGAAGCTGAGCCTGTTGAGGCTGAGCTAGCTCCAGAGTCTGTGAAGACAGAAACTGCCGTTGAAACTGTTGAAGAGAAGAAAGCTTCTGGTGAGACTGAGCCAACAAAACAAGAGGAAATTGTTGAAACCAAAACCAATGAAGAGCCTCCTCTTGTAATCCTTTGATTTTTTCATTTTCTCAAACATCATATTGTTGTGAATCAAAATCTATAATTATTCATGTTCTCATTGTTGTTGTATTTTTATTATTGTTGACTCCAACATGTACGTTATGAAAGCTGAAAAATAACAATCACACATTCTTCTAATTCAATTCTTATTCATATAAATCTTATTGTTCTTCAAATTTAGATTTTTTTTTTGTTCAATTTTAATTCCCATTTATTAATTAAAAATACTTTGCAAAACTTCTAAAAAAACATCATATGATATGACAAAAGAGTGGGAAAACCTTCTTTTGTCAAAGATAAGGTTCCAAAATTGGATTAGTTATAATTATCTCTGAAACAGAGGAGGAAAAATAAAAAAATGCAGACTTTATCGATAGCTTACTGCAATTGTGCCCTAGTTGTTAGAAGAAGAAACAGAAACAGTGTTAATTTGAATTTCATCTCTTCTTCTTCTTCTGTTTCGACTCTAATTTGCAGATCAAAGTCCAAATCTCAAACTGATAGCTTGAGAGTTTTAGAATGGGATAAACTCTGTGATGTTGTTGCTTCTTTTGCTCGTACTTCTTTAGGTCGTCAAGCTACAAAGGTTTTATTTTTATTTATTTATTTGTATTTGTTTGATTCTCTGCTTTTAACTTACAATTGACATTGTTGGGTTTTATTGTTTCAGAAAAAGCTTTGGTCTCTTGACCAAACCTTCGATGAAAGTTTAAAGCTTTTGGATGAAACAGAGGCCGCCATTAAAATGCTTCAACATGGTTCCTTCTGTCTTGACCTTTCCAGTATTCATATCTCCTTGGTATTAATTCATCTTTAATCCTTATACTTATTTAATCTTCTTTTATCAGTTTTACAATTTTTGATGTAATGCTGATTTTTGTGTAAAGGTTGAGTCAGGAATTCGTCATGCTCAGAGGAAGTTATCATTGAGAGCAGATCAAGCTCTTGAAGTTGCTTCTCTTCTTCGATTTTTCGATACTTTGCAGCTTGATTTGAAAGCTGCCATTAAGCAAGATGGAGACTGGTATCAACGCTTTATGCCTCTATCTGAAATGGTATTTGCAAATTTTGATACTTTTTTTTACTTCAACATTGTGTTGGTCTTATATTATCTTTTGTTGCATTACCTCTCTTGTAGATAATGCAACCTGTGATAAATAGATCATTTGTCAAGTTGGTTGAACAAGTTATAGATCCTGATGGAACAATTAAAGATTCTGCGGTTCGTTTGTTTTTCTCATTTTGACTCTAGTGTCAAGAGACATGATTCTTATGTTAAACTTATCTTTATTGTTTTAGAGTAGTGCCCTGAGACAATCACGCGAACGAGTGAGAACACTTGAAAGAAAGGTAAGTTGATGATTGACAGAATAGTTTTTGAGTTTTTATTGATTTCGTGGTTCGTAGCATATGTCTTGAGAAAAGATAAATTTTAAAAGTCATATTAGATGAAACCTTGCTCTTGTCTCCTTTCAGCTGCAGCAATTGATGGATGCAATTATAAGGAGCCAAAAAGATGATGAATCTGTCATGGTAATGATTCTCTTAAAATGTTGTAAGCACTCATTTTCTGAATTTGGGCTTAGTAATTTATTCAAAAGAAAATTCTAGGTGGCGGCTGAAATTGATGGAAGATGGTGTATTCAAATGAGCTCAAATCAGCTAACTTCTGTTAATGGTCTTCTGCTCTCCAGGTAAAATTTGAATGTATAGATTACAGTTAGCTTAGAAGATTCCGATTTATTAACAAAGAGTTCATTACCGTTGACCAAAATCATTGAGAAGTAGTGCTATCTCTTGAAGGTAATATGTGTCACAGTGATTCAGGTGGAGGGACTGCCGCAGAGCCAATCGCTGCTGTTTCTATGAATGATGAACTCCAAAGTGCGAGAGCAGCAGTTTCAAAGGCTGAGGCAGATATTCTTACAATGCTAACTGAAAAAGTAACTTATTATCCCTCCTGCCATAGCATTATAAACTGTATTGTTACTTTTGCTACCATCAGGATAAATCTGACTTGAGTATTGAAGTTTTTAAAGTTGTGATTTTAGTTTTTTCATATTTTGTTGCTTTCTGCTTGTTTACATTTTCGTTCTCTTTGATGCAAACAAAACAGATGCAAATTGATCTTTATGAAATCGAGTTTGTTTTGAACTGCTCAATTCAGCTAGATGTGGTAAGGACTCTTTTATTACCAACATTTCTCTTTCCATTAAAGCCAAACTCAATTCAAGAACATTAGCTTTCAAAAGGAGGTTTACAGTGTGTTTTTTTTGGCTAGATAAACGCTCGAGCAACTTACAGTCGCGCATATGGTGGCTCTAATCCTGATATATACTTACCACCTGAAAATGGAGTTGAATCTTTGACTCCTGGAGAAAATCCATTGGAGAATAACTTATCAAGTGAGGAATCACTTCCTAGGAAAGAATGGTTGTTGTATCTACCTAGATGTTATCATCCTTTATTGCTCTACCAACACAAGAAAAGCATAAGAAAGACGCGAGAGACTTTAAAAAATCAGAAAACAGTAAGTTCCCCAATGATATGATCATTGAGTAGATTGATTACGCGTTTTAGCTGAAGTGAACAAATACATGGTTGATTGTTTTTCAGGCAGATACTGTGTTATCAGGAACTCAACCGATTCCAGCTGATTTCCTGATATCTAAGGGCACTAAGGTTTTGGTTATTACCGGTCCAAACACAGGAGGTAAAACCATTTGCTTGAAATCAGTTGGACTCGCTGCTATGATGGCAAAATCTGGTAAGCCTTGTGAAACTTAGTATTTCTTCTGTTATTTGATTTCAGTCATTTAAAATACTATAAAAATATAAATGATTGTAATGCCTTTTGTAGGTCTTTATGTTCTAGCATCTGAATCTGCACGTGTACCTTGGTTTGACAACATTTATGCTGATATTGGTGATGAACAATCTTTGCTGCAGTCACTTTCTACCTTTTCTGGTCACTTGAAGCAAATTAGTGTAAGCATACTTTCAACAAATTTCTCCTTGTCTCGGTGATGGTTTGGTTGTTTCTAATCACTGGTCTTGTCAATGGTTTCTTAAAGCAAGACCAGGCAGAGTCAAGAAAATTGGCATTGATAAATCTTGACACCGGGATTTAATGGAATTAGATAGCTGATCAGTTTTGACATAACTTTTATCGGTTTGGAATGATCATTTAATCTGTTAAGATTATGCAACTCTCTTGACATATATATACACAACTTATATTTCTCATACTCTGATTGGGTTAACTTGCAGGAAATTCTCTTGCATTCAACAAGCAGATCACTTGTGTTGTTAGATGAAGTAAGTTAAAAAAATTGGTTTTGTAATTTGGAAGCATCTACTTTTAAACTCTTGTGCATTATTAACAGGTTGGAGCAGGAACAAATCCGCTTGAAGGAGCTGCATTAGGGATGGCAATTCTCGAATCTTTTGCAGAAAGCGGATCTCTACTTACAATGGCAACTACACATCACGGAGAGCTTAAGATGCTTAAATACAGGTTTTAACTGCACCTGCCATTTTTTTCTTGGATCATCCAAGTTTCTTAAAGAGTTTTTTTGCATCTTCTGTAGCAATTCGGCCTTTGAGAATGCTTGCATGGAGTTTGATGACCTGAACTTAAAACCCACTTTCAAAATCTTATGGGGAGTACCAGGTTTAGCTACTGGCTCTTTTGTGATCTGTTTTCTTACCTCTGAATGAGTTAAAAATGTTTTCACCAAACCAAATTAGAAAAATGATTTTCAGGTCGTTCGAATGCAATAAACATAGCTGAAAGATTGGGGCTTCCATGTGAAATCATTGACAGTGCTCGTGAACTTTATGGCTCTGCAAGTGCTGAGATCAATGAGGTCATACTTGACATGGAACGGTACAAACAAGAATATCAGAGGCTTTTAAAGGAGTCACGTCTTTATATAAGGTAAGAATCTATGGTTATGTTAGAGATTTAACTACTAAAGAACTTTATGAAACAAATTCAAGACCTGAGCTGTATATTCATTTTTTTTCTTTTGGGTTCTAGGCTCTCAAGAGAGCTTCATGAGAATTTACTTACAGCACAAATGAAAATTAACGACCATGCCACTCGAGAAAGACTAAAGATGAGACAAGAACTAACTCAGGCTGGTTCGATGACTCGTTCTACGCTTCGCAGAACATTGCAACAGTTTCGTGCATCTGCTGCACAATCTTCTAAGTCAAAGGTAGCTACACAACTCCAAACAAAAGTAGAAACTACTAAGGATGGAGATATTGGAACTAGTTCATCATCTGTGGTAGAGAGACGACCAATTTCTGGTATCTAAATAAGTTTAACCCAAATAAAAGGTATCTATTATCTGGTTTTGGTCTTTGAGATTGAACCATGTTTCTATGCTAACAGAAGCTGCTGTTCAGAAGGAATTTAAGAAGCTTCCTGAAGTTGGTAGCTCGGTGTTTGTTTCTTCCCTTGGCAAAAAAGCAACTGTTTTGAATGTAGAACAGTCAAAGAAAGAGATCTTAGTTCAAGTAGGGATGATGAAGATGAAAGTGAAACTGACTGATATTGTGGCCTGAATCTTGGTGACGTGGCTATATTCATTGGTGGCTAAACCAAGGCCAGTATATTAGCTTCAGAATACAAAGGATGTAGAAACATTACCTACTTATTGCATATGTACTAGTTATGCTTCTTATACAAGTATATGGTTAAACGTCTATAGTGTACACTGTACAGAATGGGTATTGACCGGGCTGGTGCATGTGTTTTCTTTACTCCAAAGCTTCTGGTTCTTTCTCTGTTGGCTCAACATGTTTCGTGTCCAAGCTTATACGCGAGAAATGGGACTGGAGACCAATCCAACATTGGTAGTAGTCGTGATCGAGGAAAGGAGACTCCAGAGCCCAATGGCAGACTCTAGGGATCAAGGCTGATTCAAACATGAAAGCCATTGTACCGGTGAGTTTAGAAGGAGACATTGCATTTACTCGAGCAATTGTCGTCTACAAAATCATATTGAAAATGCTTTAGACTTGAGTTGTATATTCAGATTCAGGGGTTCAATATTGACCTCGTAGAATAATGAAATCAAACTTATACCTCGTATGTTGTTGTATCTGGACCGTGAGGTGTCATACAGCTGTGGAGGCTTGCGCCGCCAGGGAGAAATCCATCAGCTTTGGCCTGTGAAAGGTGGATTTAGCTACCAGATTTGAAAAGGAGGAAGAACACAAGCCAACAAATGACTTTCAGAAGCAGGAATTGTAAAAAAGTTTACCTCGTATGCACCATAAATTAGACCCATAAATTCACTCATGCAATTACGATGATAGTAAGGAGGTCGAAAAGTATGTTCAGCAACCAACCATCGAGGAGGGAATATGACAAAATCAAGTAAGGCCACACCAGGTTTATCAGTTGGTGCTGTAAGAACTGAGAATATAATCCCAAGTCCCAAACAAACAATAAGAACCAGTAACTAAACAACCATAAAGAAACATAAAGAAGAGTAACACTCAGGAAAAGATTTAGGGCATAGTTCCACAAACCTGTATTTACAGAAGGATCTGCATGATCTACAAGGACAGTGTTGTATGGACAGAACTTCTTCAGGTCATACTGCAGATAGAAAATAATATGAAGTGTCTTAGTTTTTCAAGAGCTTTATTTAAGCTCAATAAAGCAGTATTCACCTTATAAGGCACGTAATTGCCATGCCAGGCAACTACATTGAATGGAGAGAAATCTTGTTTAGCTGTAAAGAGTTCACCGCCAAACTTCTGAACAATTGTGTAATCAGGTCGCAATCCTTCCTCAAACCATGCAGTTGGTGCAAGGAAATCTCTTGGCGCAGCAAGACCATTGGCACCTATACACATATACATCGATACAATACTTACAGGAGTGGCTTTTATAATAACAATTCCGGATATTCAAGTTGAGTCTAAATGAACTCAAGAATACCAATTGGTCCAAGATCAGGAAGCTGAAAATGACTCCCATAGATTTCAGCAACATAACCACGCGACTTTCCATCTGGTAGATCTATCGAAAAACGGAATCCTTGTGGTATGACAGCAATTTCACCAGGAGATACCAAAAGCCTTCCACATTCAGTTTCAATCCATAGCCCTAAACACCCACTCAAAGCATCAGAATTGATGATACATGACTAAGACTAAACACAAACATTAATGATTCATCTTAATTCCTTGCCAAAAATATGAACTTTATAACAATAAATTTATGCAATCTTGAATGGTATACTGAAATTAACTTACTTCCAACTTGAGGAACTAACAAGAAGTCACCATCTGCGTTGCAAAAGGCAGAGTCTTTCATTCCTTTATTAGCCACATACCTTGAGAAAGAAAAAAACAATATTTTTAATCTAATCACTGATCTAAACCAAACATGCCATTAGACTAGAATTATAAAAAAATAGAATGATCTGTACATGTGAATTGCAAAGCCATGACGAAGAAACGAGCTTCCAGCTCCACAAATAGTGTATAACCCATCAACAAAATCAGTTGGAGATTCAGGAATATCCTCAGGTCTCCATCTCAACTGAGTTGGATTCGTACGACTATTCGATGCATCAAACTCACTCACAAGCTTCTTCTGAGCTGGCTCACGAAGCTTGAACGGTTCATGTGTAACCGATGGTTTAATCCGATACAACCAACTGAATAATAAACAATAGATCAATTAAAACAGTTGAAAATCTTTTTGAAGCAAAAAACTGTTGTGAAATTTGAAGATAAGAACCTTCGTTGATTGAGTTTGCGAGGGGATGTGAAAGATGTACCGGAGATCTGCTCGGCGTAAAGACCGTAAGGACATATAA
Source organism: Leavenworthia alabamica (assembly GCA_000411055.1). Lineage (NCBI taxonomy): Eukaryota > Viridiplantae > Streptophyta > Magnoliopsida > Brassicales > Brassicaceae > Leavenworthia > Leavenworthia alabamica. The sequence continues at coordinate 143,285 of KE159324.1, forward strand.
GAGGACTGTTTTGATCTAACGGTAGAGCTCCGGAGATTGCCTCCGATGAGAAGTGGTTACCGAAGCCTGATTGATACTCTAACTCTACAAGCTTCTTCTTCTCTGCCATGGCTTCTTTACACCGAGCAAAGAGAGACGATGATCGATACACATTATTTATTATAACGTGGCAAGTGGTGTTGCTGACGTGGCATATCGATGTTTAATAGGCTTTTAAACATATGTGTTTCATAGTTCATGTATCGATTTTAGTTAAATCGGCCCATAATATTTTTACTTATTTAGTATCCCACATCGTTCAAGCTGAAATAAACACCCTTATATAAATAAGACTGATAAAGCAATGGTGGTCACGACCTTACTTGAACAGGATCTGTTCTATAGGCTCGTATCTCTGTATCCTTGGTTTCTAAGGAGACAGGCCCATTACCCTGGTTGATGAACCATGACCGTGCGATCAGAGCGTGATTAACGGCTACGATCGTCTTCGGATGTATCCGGTGCTGTAGAGGATCGTTACTCGGCTCGGTTCCTACCTTGTCTGGGTGGTCGCACGGCGGTCTGACAGGTTTCTTTTTATTTCTCTTTTGTAAACAACATGTTCGAAAGAATGTCTGAAAGATACACTTCTTATATGTTTTGTCTCTAAAAATCAAATATTATTGTAGAAGATAAACACATAGAACTGGCCTATCTTATGAATACCTTCTTCCATCACTGATTTGAACTGATAAACTTTTGAATATTACATTCTCAGAGTCATCTGGTAGGAAGCTAGTAAAATTTTAGAAGCAAACTGAATCAACAAAAGTAAAGGAACAAGGTAGAGTTGGCCATTGAGAAAAGCAAGAACAAAAATGTCTACATCAATACATAAACATTTCAAGAACACAATCACTAAGTCACAAACAATAGAAAAAAAGCAAATGGTCCATCACTCAATCTGTGAGTCAAATTAAACGTGAACACTGCAATGCTCACACTTGATATCGAATCACAGAATTCGAACCAAGTCCGACTCCAATTTCCCCATTTGATTTACTGGTAATGACCTCAGTGTATGCCATAATTAAAAACTCAACGGTTAACTATTCGGTTTAGACTGGATGGAAGCTCCGGTTAAATAAATCGTCCTTTCAGTGTTGGTCACGGTGGCAGATGAAAGCATTAAGTTTTGGATGGGCTTACAAATAAAGAACCTATGACATCCCACATCTTACTATCAGATAACACTTTCAAGCAGCATATATAGATTATACCGGCCGGTTTTGGCCAAGGCAGCATACTAACACAAGCACAGCCCAAAAATGTGTTGAAATTACTACTAAACAGCATCATCATAGCCTAATTTCAAAAATTACATAAATATATACACGCTTTTTTTGAGACAACAAGAATTTCTTTGTTATTCCGAACTGAGACATATCTTCACCAATTGGGTAAGCCTTTCTACGTAAGGGCACTGGAGAATGAATACTTCTATTTAAGTAGAAGGCGCACATGATGTACTAAAGAATACCGTGTTCTCTCTACATTTAAGTGCATACGCCTATTTTTGGAAGGGTTTAATTCTTTTAAATAGACCCTTATCAAATTTTAAGTTCAAAATTACATAACTAACTAGTTCTCCCAGATTATATAGCTTCTACAGGTCGTGGTCCACGTTATAACCGGATTGTGACTGTTATCTTAAACGTCATGTGTCACCTACGAGAAGCACACATCAGATCTCTTTTGTTCTTCTGGCACTCAGCGGTTATAAAAAGGTTAACAATACTTGACCTACCTATGCTGAAGTGCGACTGTGTGATTAATAAGGTAACGATTCTAAATAAAGGTTATTAAAGTTATGGGCCGAGTATTTTAGGCCCATGGATTACCACATCAAGTCTGGTTTAGTCTTTTTTTTTGGGGCTGCTGTTACCATGTCATCATGCACGTGTTTCCACTTACCGGGAGGTTACACTTGCCCGGTCATTTGGTTACCCAATAGCCAGCCACACACCATTCACGAGGAGCGACAGTACGATGACACTCACCAATCCCTTATTGGTTTATGTATATATAGTAATCATATATATACATGATACATCCATGATCCAACATCCAAACTCAGAAATTTAACGAAAAGATAGATAAAAAAAACTCTAATAAGATCTTTTGGTAGTTAAAGAAAGTACAAGACAGAGTCAAAAAAATGGGTGAATTTGAAATGAATGGTTCGTCAAGCATGAGCATTGTGATGTATCCGTGGTTAGCTTTTGGCCACATGACTCCTTTTCTCCATCTCTCCAACAAGCTCGCAGAGAAAGGTCACAAGATCATTTTCTTGCTTCCCAAGAAAGCCTTAAATCAGCTTGAACCTCTTAATCTCTACCCAAATCTCATTACTTTCCACACCATCTCCATCCCTCAAGTCAAAGGGCTCCCTCCTGGTGCGGAAACCAACTCTGATGTACCCTTCTTCTTGACTCATTTGCTTGCAGTTGCAATGGACCAAACCCAGCCAGAGGTCGAGACCATTCTCCGTACAATCAAACCGGACTTGGTTTTCTACGATTCTGCACATTGGATACCGGAAATTGCTAAACCAGTCGGTGCTAAAACCGTTTGCTTCAACATCGTGAGTGCTGCATCAATCGCGTTGTCTCTTGTCCCTGCCGCTGAGCGAGAGATCATTGATGGGAAGGAAATTTCAGGGGAGGAGTTAGCTAAGACGCCTTTAGGTTATCCTTCTTCAAAAGTCGTCTTGCTTGCGCACGAAGCAAAAGCCCTAAGCTTTGTCTGGAGGAAACACGAGTGTATTGGCTCATTCTTCGATGGGAAAGTTACTGCCATGAGAAACTGTGACGCCATAGCTATAAGGACTTGCCGTGAAACCGAAGGCAAATTCTGCGATTACATCAGTAGCCAATACAACAAACCGGTTTACCTAACAGGACCAGTTCTCCCCGGATCCGAACCAAATCAGCCATCGTTAGAGCCTCGATGGGCAGAATGGTTAGCCAAATTCAACCCCGGTTCAGTTGTGTTCTGCGCTTTTGGTAGCCAACCTGTTGTAAACAAGATAGATCAGTTTCAAGAACTCTGTTTAGGGCTAGAATCAACCGGTTTACCTTTTCTTGTAGCGATTAAACCTCCTTCAGGTGTATCAACCATCGAGGAAGCTTTACCAGAAGGGTTCGAAGAAAGGGTTCAAGGACGAGGAGTAGTGTACGGAGGTTGGATTCAGCAACCGTTAGTGTTAAACCATCCTTCAGTGGGATGTTTCGTTAGTCATTGTGGGTTTGGGTCAATGTGGGAGTCTTTAATGAGTGATTGTCAGATTGTTTTGGTTCCGCAGCATGGAGAACAGATATTGAATGCTAGGCTAATGACGAAGGAGATGGAGGTGGCTGTTGAGGTAGAGAGGGAAGAGAATGGATGGTTCTCGCGTCGGAGCTTGGAGAATGCTGTGAAGAGTGTGATGGAAGAAGGTAGTGAGGTCGGTGAGAAAGTGAAGAAAAATCATGACAAGTGGAGATGTGTTTTGACTGACTCTGGTTTTGCAGATGGCTATATTAATAAGTTTGAACATGATTTAATTGAACTCATTAAGTCATGAATTCATATCAATATCTTGTGTAATATTTTGAAAAAAAATCCACTCTATTGTCTTTATTTTTTTTTTTTAAGAAGTGAAGCCCAAATAATGTTTTTCTAAGCATAGGACCCGTCAAGAGAAGAGAACTTCTGACCATTCTTGTGACTTTGAGATAAGAGTTAGAGTAAACATGTTAATAGTATTTTGATTTATTATTGCCGGTGATTGTGTTTAATAATACCATATATTAAGGAATAATTTTCGGAAATTAAATAACAAAACGTAACAGACTTGAATCATTCAATTCATACCATTTACTCTCTCCTAAAGTTTAGGTCATCTACAACTGAATTCTCATAAACAAAAACCACATGAACCTTTTAAGAGAAGAAAGAACAAAACATAGAGATGGGGTCAAAGTTTCATGCTTTTATGTTTCCATGGTTTGGTTTTGGTCACATGACTGCATTTTTGCATCTAGCTAACAAACTAGCTGAGAAAGGCCACAAGATTACTTTCTTGCTCCCCAAGAAAGCTGTGAAGCAACTTGAACCTCTCAATCTCTTCCCAAACTGTATTATCTTTCACATTCTTACCATCCCCTCTGTTGATGGCCTTCCTGTTGGTGCCGAGACAACCTCGGATATCCCGATCTCCTCAGGGAGTTTTCTTGCCTCGGCTATGGATCGGACACGTAATCAAGTCAAAGAAGCGGTTTCTATAGGTAAACCAAATCTGATTTTCTTCGATTTTGCGCACTGGATTCCTGAAATAGCTAGAGAGTATGGAGCCAAGAGTGTGAATTATGTAACGATTTCGGCAGCATGTGTAGCTATCTCATTCGTCCCTGGTCGTAGTCCAGATGACCTAGCTGATCCTCCTCATGGATACCCTTCATCTAAAGTGTTGCTTCGCGGACAAGAAACCAACGGCTTGTCTTTCCTCTCCTTTCCTTTTGGAGATGGAACCACGTTTTACGAAAGGATCATGATAGGACTTAAGAACTGTGATGTCATTTCCATAAGGACTTGTCAAGAAATGGAAGGAAAATTCTGCGATTTTATTGAAAGCCAATTTCAAAGAAAAGTTCTCTTGACTGGTCCTATGCTTCCTGAGCCAGACAATAGTAAACCACTTGAAGATAAATGGAGTCATTGGCTTAGCCATTTCGAACCAAGATCAGTAATATATTGCGCATTAGGCAGTCAAATCATTCTTGAAATAGATCAGTTCCAAGAACTATGTTTAGGGATGGAGCTAACAGGTTTACCATTTCTTGTAGCGGTTAAACCACCAAAAGGAGCATCAACAATCCAAGAAGCCTTACCAAAAGGGTTTGAAGAACGAGTTAAAGGACGTGGAATGGTTTGGGGAGGATGGGTGCAACAACCATTGATATTAGCTCATCCATCTATAGGTTGCTTTGTGAGCCATTGTGGGTTTGGATCAATGTGGGAGGCTTTAGTAAATGATTGCCAGATAGTGTTTATACCGCATTTGGCTGAACAAATCTTTAACACTAGACTGATGAGCGAGGAACTCGAAGTCTCTGTGGAGGTGAAAAGAGAGGAAACTGGATGGTTTTCAAAGGAGAATTTATGTGGAGCGGTCAGGTCTGTAATGGATAGTGACAGCGAGCTAGGGAACCTAGTGAGGAGGAACCATGCTAAATGGAAAGAGTCTTTGGTTAGTACTGGCCTAATGAATGGTTATGTCAATAAGTTTATTGAAGCATTACAGAAACTAGTCTAGAAGAGACAAAAACATGAATAAAATATTTAAAACTTGGTTTAGTTACCACAATGACGTATTGTATGTTAACTTTGATTTTAACTAAATACAGTAGCCATTAGGTGTAACGNTATAAAACGGAAAACAAAATATGGAAAATTGGTACGGATACCATTTTATATTTATTATTTTACATAAATATTATATATTTTTTGTAAATTTTCAGAAAATTTCAATCAAAATTAAAATTATATTAAATTTTCTTTAGAGCATTATTTAAGATATAAAAATTAATATTAAGAATTAAGTTTGGGTATTTAATGTTTATGATTTAAAATTTTAGTTTATAATTTAATATTTAGAATTTAATATTTAATATTTAAAATTATGGTTTAGTATTAAGGATTAGAATTGAGTATTTAAAGTCATAGTTTAGTATTTGGTCTTTAGAGTTTAGAATTTAAAATTTAGGATCTATTATTTAGTTTTACTATTTAAAGTTTAAGATTTAATAAAGTTAGAATTATTTATGATATTTTTAAAAATTGCAAAAGAATTGATATTTATAGAAAATATAATTTTCTTAAATATTAGTAAATTTAATATTTATTCCATAAATATCACTAAAATTTTTTTAAGAGAAAATTCTTATTTAATAATTTAATTAAATTTGAAATATTTTATTTTAAGAAAATTGAATAAATCATAAATAATAAATACTAAACTCAAACAATAAATACTAAACTCTAACCTTAAATACTAATTCTTAATCTCTAAACAAAAATTCTAAACTTTAAATAATAAATAATAAATTCAAACACTAAATATTAAATTTTAGTCTTAAATACTAAATTCTAATTTCTAAACCAAAAACCTAAATCCTAAACAATAAATAGTAAACTCAAACATTAAATATTAAAATCTAACACTAAATAAAAAATAATTTTTTTATAAAAAATTATATTTTTAATAAATAGTATTTGTTAAAAAGAATTTTTTTATAAAAATATGTTTTTGTTAATGGTGTTTGTGTAATAATTATATATATAATATTATGTATCAGTTTTTATTGTTATGATATATATATATATATAATTATTTTGTATAAATATTATAGGACTAGATGTATAACCTTCTTAATTTTTACAACAAATTTTATTAGAAATCACATTCATAATAGGGAAATCAGTTAATGATAATGTATCATATTAAAATATATAATAAGCTATATTTTGTATAATAATACATAAAATTCTGTGACTTTGGTATTTGTAATATAATTTGACACAATATGAATTATATAATTTTAATTATTTTAAATATTGGAATAGGAATTGGCCGTGTTCCCCTATCATAATGATTTTTATACATTTGTGTTTAACACGTGTCAGTCGACTAAAACTCTAACTTCAACACTATATACATGTGTCGCCTGTTCTGTTTATACACGATGATCAGTACCCTTCGAATAACCATATCAACATTAATGTTTTCGATGAGATATACAATATGCTTGATGATGTGAATCAGGTGACGATGATGTTTACTCTTTTTGATTTTTTCTGGTCAACTTTTTATCTTAATTGTGACCCTTTTTCTATTCAATAAACTTATTTCAGATTAAAAAAATATATATATATATTTCAGCTTTTGTAGGTAAAACGTTATAGGTTTTTATTTTTCTGAAACAATGAGTTAGTGTAATAGCAAAAAAAAAACTTTTGCTTTACAGGAAAAAAATTAGAGATGCTTAATAAAAATTATATCTTATTATTTACGTATTATTTAACGTGATATTGGGTTTTTCTGAATTTTTGTTATAGTTGAAGTATAGTAAAATAATAACTTACAGTCAAATAAAATGTAGTTAACAAATTCGACACAGAAAAAACGATAATTGTTAGTTTCAAAATTCAAACTTGAGATAAATGTTACAAAACGGCAGTTTTTGTCCTGACCAACGTTTTTTCTTGTATTAAAATACCAAACAAACCAGAAATGTAAGATTGTCTTCGTTTATTACTATTATTAAACAAAGATACTCCTATGCAATGGAGAAGCCAAAGTTCAAGACAGTCCAAGAGGTGGTTGCATCTGGCGAGGAACTACCGAAAAGATATCTCTACCCAACCACTGACGACGGAGAAGATCAGCTTTTTGATAGTTCTGTGCCGGAGTTGGAAATTCCCACCATAGATGTTAGTCTTCTCCTCTCTTCTTCTGATGAAGGTCGAGAAGAATTGAGTAAACTCCACTCAGCGCTCTCTACATGGGGCGTTGTTCAGGTTTGAGTTTGATCATGACTCTCTTATGTATAAATATAAATATTCATAAAATAAAAAGTTTTATATCTCATTGAAGCAGGTGACTAATCATGCAATTACGGAAGCTTTACTCAAAAACATTTACGAGCTAACCAAAGAGTTCTTCGGGCTTTCAAGTGAAGAGAAACACAAGTACGAAAGAGAGACTGGTGATTACCAAGGATATGGAAACGATATGATAATATACGACGATCAAGTTCTTGATTGGATCGATCGCTTGTACCTCGTTACGTACCCTGAAGATCAAAAACAGCTTAAATTTTGGCCTAAGATACCTATCGGATTCAGGTTATAATCCATATATAGGACTCAATATATTGCATTAACGTAGTTTCCTTATGATTTTTACGATCGTTTCTTCAGGGAAACATTACATGAATACACAATGAAGCAACGTCTAGTGGTTGATATAATTTTCAAGGCATTGGGTAGATCGTTGGAGTTGGAAGATAATTGCTTTAGAGAGATGTGTGGAGAAAATGCAACGATGGAGACAAGATTCAACATGTATCCTCCATGTTCTAGGTCAGACAAGGTTATAGGGTTTAAACCGCACGCTGATGGTTCAGCCTTCACTCTTCTCTTACCCGACAAAAATGTAGTAGGACTTCAATTCCTCAAAGATGGGAAGTGGTATAAACCTCGACTCCTCACTCATACAATTCTAATCCTCGTAGGAGATATGATCGAGGTATATATATTGATCATGCAATATATGTTATATGAAGATTTATTTGTTTAGATTTGATAGAATTTTGTATGCATGTTTAGATAATGAGCAATGGAATATACAAGAGCCCGGTTCATAGAGCGGTGACTAATAAAGAAAAAGAGAGGATATCTGTGGCAACGTTTTACAATGCTGATCCAGACAAAGAGATTCAACCTGTAGATCAGCTTGTGTCTGAAGGAAAACCAAAGTTGTACAAACCAATCAAGAAGTATATGGAGATCTACTTTGATTACTTTCAACAAGGTCGAAGACCCATCGAAGCTGCGTTGATCTAAAAATATACTCAGTTTCCTTTTTATTTCCAAAATAAATCTGTTACTCTCGTTACTTGATCCATTATGAAGAGAATACCGTTGCTTTGTTTTTTTTTTTGTTAAAACTGTTAGTTGCTTTCTTTGTTGTGATATGCATGTAATGTATTTGTTTTTTTGGTATCAAGTGATGTATTTGTTTTGTTTTGTTTTGTAATAATATCATGATTAGGATTTGTAAATTTTAGTCTATATATAATCTAGATATAAAATCAAAAACATATGGCTTGCGAAATAACTTATTTTATATATATTGTTAAAATGTGATGTTTTATTGGATTAAAATGTTCAATAATGCAACTCATAGTTTTAATTCTTTTATAATGTTTTTAAAACCATAACAATTAAATGAAGGCTCTTTAATTACAAAATGTAAATCTATCCATACAACGAGAGTATCAAAGGAAGAAGAACAGAGACAAGAATATCAAAATCCTTGTCTGTGTTGAAACAGAATCAGACCCATGACGTTGATGAAGATCCATGTCCGTTGCTAATGAAACAAGCGTAAAGCTCGTCGAAGACCACCACTTGATCCTCATGACCTTCTTCACAAGAACCAAGATTAGAATTATTCGCAGAAGAATCTTGATTCGTAAAAAGAGCAAGTTGATCCTTCGATCTCTTCAACTCATCTTGGAGAAACTGCACTTGATGCTCCAACTTTGCTTTGTCGGAGAGAGCTGCTTCGAGCTTTGACTGAAGAGTGCAGTGTTGGAGCTCGAGAGAATGAGTCTTGAACCTGGCTCGTTTGTTCTGGAACCAGACTGCAACTTGTCTCTCTGGTAGACCAAGCTGATTCGATAGTTGAAGCTTAAGATCTGGCTGGAGTTTCTTGTTCACAGTGAAGCACTTCTCCAGTTGTGCTAGTTGCTCTTCTGTTAGCCTCTTTTTCTTGTTTCTGCTCTGACTCTGACTCTGACAATTGTCCATTTTTTCTCTCTATCTTGTGCTATATACAACGTAGTGGCTACGGATATATAAAGACAGTGACACACTCACATTTTAACATTGTGGGTTTTATATGTAAAAGATGAAATATTTTGAGAAAATGGAATGGTTTATTTTGGAAGGGGTCATTAATAAAATCAAAGCCTTGGGGTCCAAAGGCCTAGTTAACTGTTCTTCATGGACCCACTGTACTGTTCAAAAGATGAATAAGGACTTAGGGAAAATAAATATTCTGATTAATTAATTAAATAAATAGTTGATTAACAAGTATTTATCTCAAATGCATGCATGTATTCACGTGGGCTGGTCGTATCGTACCTACTAAAATTTAATAGCATTATCATCTAAATAAAATGTTTATTAAATAAAGTATGAACCTTTTTTTTGTTCTTTTTGGACAATGCATCTTTTTTTGAAGAGTTCTTTCATTTTCCATTTGGAATTTGCATGTCAGAATCGTAAGTACTTCATATTTACTCTGAGATACGCTCGGTCGTATCGTGGGCAACGATCTTATACAAATTACGACCATAGATATGTTGGGCCATTCTGATGTGTCCAAGAAAATGGGCTTTTCGATCTATACTTCCCCATGAATATTAGACAAGTTTTGATCTCGTTAAGAAACTAACCACACTTATTGAAGTTATTGGTCTACAACTTTAATCTTGGTTTGTAATTTTGAGGGATATAAATCAATAATCCTAATATTTTGTATGGTTCGTTCAAAAAAGTCGAATATTTGTGTAGTTTGAGTTTTGATCGTAAAATTCGCGAGAGTTGTAAACTAAAAACTCAAAACTATTATACCAAGTAATTTTTTTATAAACAATATAACAAGTAATTAACAACATAGTAGAGCTCTTTAATATGTTTAACTATACGACCTGACCTCGTTAGGTATGGGTACGAAACGAATATTCGGAATTTTTTTACTATTTGTTATTCGATTCGTTTCTGCCGAATAGTTAATATTGTGATTCGTTTCGATTCAAAATTTTTTAAATATTCAGAAATTTAAATATTCAGATTTTTTCGTATTATTGTTCGCTCCAATTCGTTTCTCTACTACCGCCGTGATTTTATTTTTACGTACTCTATACATTTAGCTCTAAGTTTAATCTTTAAACAGAACATGTACATAAAATTTTCAATTGATAGTTATATTTTACGAATTTAACAATTTTCTGTCCATTGGTTCAAGTTCATTAGACTCCTAAGTTAATAACCCCAAATAACGTTTTCTAGTTCTGCTGATTTGGCACCTCTCTTCATATCTCTCTCACACTACCTTACGTAAATTCATTATTTTCTACATGTATTCTTCTTTTCAGTTCATAGTTCATCTTATTACAGTAGAGCTTATTTTGTATCAAAAATTACAAATAAATAAAAACACTATACTGTATCTATATTTTAAGTACATTTTGGCCATACCAAAGTCATAAATCAAGTCTGAGGTAGACATTGAGTCTTGGCATGTCTGAGATAGAAACATTTGATCCTTTTAAAAGCCTCTTCTATCGAAGCTGCATCGGCTGCAAACGTTATCCTAAGCCAGTTCTTCAGCCCAACCGCGGTCCCTGCTCCATTCCCACACACCAAAAATTAATCTTAAAATGTAAAATACATTACTAGAGATTGAATTAATATCCTTACCTGGAAGAAAGATGACTGATTCTTCTCTAGCTAACTTGAAACAGAAGTCAATATCATCACTTACATCTTCTAGTAACGATAGATTCAACTTAACCTACAACAACATACAAAAACAAAAATTTAAGATGTGTGACAATTTTTAAAACATGATTCATATTTTATTTATATGTTTTACCATCATTGCCATGGATCCTTCAGGTCGATACGAGGAATCAATGCATGGAATCTCCTTGATCCAGTCATAGCAAATATCCGAAGAGTTCTTTAATGAGTTCAGTGTTTTCTTAAAGAATGATTCATCTGTCTGTTCCAAAATCGTCGGAACTGCAGCCTAATGCAACACAATCAAGAACATAACTAATGTCTTAAGATCATTACAACACAATAGCTATATGTTTCTGTGGATACCTGAATAAATGTGGCTGGTCCACCAAGAATATCAAAATATTTCTTAAACCGCTCGATAATCTGATCCATACGAACAAAAGTTCAATCAGTCAACGGCTTATTCGCGCTTTCCAGAAGCTATTACTAACCTTAGGGTCCTTAAACGAGCCAGAAGGATCAGTGGTCACGAACCAACCTAGCCGCCAACCAGGAACCATCCATCTCTTTGATAATGAACCAAGAGTAAGTACTGGAACAATAGATCCAAATACACCCATTGGAACAAATGGCTTGCTACCAAAAGCTAGATGACCATAAACTTCATCAGCAATCACAAGAAACCCTAGTTTTTTCGCTGTTTCCGCAATCTAAACACACAAATTTGTATACATCAAATTCTAAACAACAACATTGGTTATGTTCCTCCTGTCAAAAGTTTAAAGTTTTAAACCTTACCTTCATCAAATGCTGATAACTATAGACATTACCACAAGGGTTACCAGGGTTTATAACAACCAAAGCAACAGTGTTTTCATCTGCAAGAGACTCTACAGCATCAAGATCGATCTCCCATCCGTTTTCTGGAAGAAGATCGAAGTAGCGAACCTCGAGGTTTCTAAACTTAGCACAGAGTTCATAGATTGGAAAACCAGGTCTTGGAAGAAGTATATTGGCTCTGGGACGAGCTAACATCGCTAATGCTACATCGATAGCTTGTGTGCAACCTGAAGTGATGAATACATCGTCCTGTGACAGCTTGTATGGAAGATCATGTGATAGATACTCTGCGATTGCCCTGTTTTATAACACAAAGGGAAAATCTGTGACTTGGTTTGCAAGTTAGGGTTGGTAAAAGGTTAAAAAAATTTTATCAAGTACAAAAAATTGGTAAGATTAAATAAGATTTGGTTCAAATTTCCAAACGGTTATTCATGCTTCGGTTTATTCGGTTAAGCTAAACCAATCGAATTTGGCATCTCTAGGCCCCGACAGCACCACGCGTAATATTTATACAGAAGACGACGGTCCTAACGGAGCCGTTAAACATGTGAAGCTAATAAATAACAACAAAAAAGAGAATGAAAAGACGACAATAACCTTCGGGATTGAGGAAGACCAACGGTGGGAGAATAACCATGGAACTTGTTGGAAAGAAGAGAATCTGAAACAGCTTGAATTGAAACTTGTGTTGTACGAAAACACGAGTATAGAGTTGGGTCTCCCATTCCCAGAGATATAACTCTCTTCGTACATCTTCCTTCTTCTTTTTCCTCTGAGATGCTTTCCATTAACAAACTTAGAATCCCTTTGATTGTAATTGTGCTCGTTGTTGCTCCATTCTCCATCTTTCTTCAATTCGATCTTCTTCTTTTGGGTTTCTTTTATTGACCGAGTATGGTTAGGTGCAACTCGTAAGAAGAGAATGATTCTGTTTTGATGTGTCTTTGAGAGTGAGATTTGCCAGATTGGAGAAGAAAATAAGAAAATATGTGGTTTTACTTTACAACCACTCGTTTTTTTCCTTTGATATATAACATTGTTAATTATTAAATTTTTATTAGATTTGGACTATATGAGATGGTTGAATTTAGGATTTAACCTAAAATATTTGTTCCATTTTAGAATTACACAAAATATTTTATATATTTCCTAAGTAGGATTTTCTAGCCGTCCATCTCTCTAATTATTATTTTAATGATTATCATCTTTTTAGATATCATATCTAATTAAATATAGATATGTAATTAAATAGACAATTATGAAAAATAAGAAAAATTATTTAAAAAAAGACATGACCATGCCCACATATTTCGATTTGTAGTTCATAGATTTTCGGATTTTACTGGTGTTTTGATAAACTCACGTGAGTCAGCAAGACAACTTACCCATGACTTCTTCAGTTTTGTCGTAATTGTCACGGTCCACCCAGATATACATCTTCGTGGCCGAATATTTTTTTAACTCAACTTGTATAATTAAGAACAAAATTTATTGATTCGTGAATATTGCTTCAAAAAAATTATGCCAGTATCGTCTATTAAGAAACAGCGTGTAAACTGGAGTTACCAATAGAGAACCATCCTCAATCTTAAAGTGATGTGATCAAGCTTTTGGTCGTTCGCTATTATTAAGTAGTCTATTTACAAAGATAAATCTTATTTTGAAATGAATTTATATTTTACTACGTTAAAAATATACATTATAATAAAATTTTACTATTTTTAATTTATAAA
>KE159325.1:12947-40523 GCA_000411055.1 Leavenworthia alabamica
AACCTCAATACTTAAATACCGTTTCCGAGGAGTCTCTAGGGTTGCCTCAAGTTGGGCCCAAGTTATCCGATCCGCGCCCCACCCATCAACTAAGTCCAAGGCCCAGTTCCACAATAAGCGAAGCAGAGATCCAGCAAGCTCCAAGCCAATCGTGCGAAGTTCAGGCCCATATCTCATCGACCAGGCCTTCATCATCCAAGAATCCAATTCCAGACTAACTCCATCAACCTAGTCCAATCCAATTGCTAGAGCCCAGCTCCTTACATGCCATAGTTTCAAATAGGAAAACCCAATACACTCCCAAGCCCAGACCACAAACCAGTCAACTCAATCCGTTCAACCAAAAAACTCCAACCAACCCAGTCTTCCAGACCAAACTGGACAACCCAGTCAAAACGGTCAACCAGGTCAACAAAGTCAAAGCGGTCAACAAAGTCAACATACCGAAAAGTTGATTTTGACTTCTGATTTGAAAAAGTCAAAATTTCATCTCCCTTCCTCTGCCAGACCTTCGACATCACCAACCCCTCCGGCATCCCCAACTCCTCCCACTTATCCATCTCCATCATGCGATTCCGACACTAATCGCCCGACATCCGGTGACCACCGTCAAGGACACCGACATCCGGTGACCACCGTCAAGGACAACCACTTTCTAAATTATGTCCCATTAAAAAAACCGGTGATGCATTACCATATCCTCCCATACATGGTAGCTCCATCGTCACCAAATCTCTTCTCCCTACACCGAATGTTGTAGAGGAGGACTTAATCCACACACCATCAAAAACCATTAGATCCCCATCCAAAAGCCCATATGCTACACCATCTTCTTCGGTTCATCGCATCTCTCCCCATCGACTACCGTATCAATCACCACCGATGGACTCCTTCACAACATTGTTACTGCAACAACAACCCGGAAATCCCACACCATCTCCTCAATCCTTCCATCCACCTCTATCTCTCCCACATAGATCACTTCCTTTTTCATGTTCAGTTCATACTTATTATTACTCTGACTCTAGCTTAAACTGCAATTTTCAGGAGGAGCAAGATGATACAGAGGATGTGGACAGCACACAACATCATTCTTCACCAAAATCAGACCGAGACCAAAGCTTAGAAGACATTCCCGAAGAAGCCTTCACAACAACCGATCCTCTTCATCAGGAGTTCATAAATGAAACTTCAATCATTGGGAACAAAGGAGCTAAGAAGACTAAGCACAAGGGGAAGAAGAAAAAACACCAACTCCCACCTTTCTACCCAGCTAAAAAGAAACTTCTTTGATTTTACTTCTTTCTCTTTTTTCCTTTAAGAATTTTACATATATATTATTAATGATGAATCACAATTTTAACACCACCACATCGGTAGCTAATGCTCTATTCTGTTGGAATTTCAGGGGTATTTGTAGTGTCTCACGTCAGCGACAAGTCAAAAATGGATAAATTCTCATCGTCCTATGATCGGTTCAATCCTTGAGACAAAAGTAAGGAAGGAGTCGGATGTAGCTTGGATTGTCAACATCATCACCCCCTCTTGGAAATTTGACTCCAACTACAGTCACTCATCTCTTGGAAGGATATGGGTTTTATGGTATCCTCGCCTTCCTTGCTTCACGTATGCAAAGACGGATCAACTAATGGCAATTGGAGTTCTTGATCCGGTCACTCAGTTTTATGCCACCGTCTTGTTTATATATGCTAGCAGTCACCTTAATGAGAGGAAAAACCTTTGGCGGGACATCACGACACTATCTCAGCATCCCTTTATTTCCTCCATTCCCTTGCTGGTAACAGGGGATTTCAATCAAATATTGTTATCTTCAGAGCATTATTCAAATTATCCCGCTAACCTCCCTTTGATTGGTATGTCGGATTTACAGAATTGCATGAGAGATAGCGAGATCTTTGATTTGTCATACATGGGCACATTCCATACCTGGTCAAATAAGGGATATATCGACCTCATTACCAGGAAACTTGATAGGGCTCTAGTCAATGAAGCTTGGACCCTAGCAGTTCTACAGTCCTCCGCTTACTTTGATGCACCGGGACCTTCGGATCACTCCCCTTGTTTGGTTACAATTCCTGGTGTCAGGGATCGTAGATCCAAAATATTCAGATATTTCAAATTCATCTCTACTCATCCCTATTTTCATGATAGGATCACAACATCTTGGGAGTCTAGTACGCTCACAGGGACAAGCATGTACAATATTGCAGGAAAACTCAAATCTGCTAAGGCTTGCTGCAAGATGTTGAACCGGGAAGGATTTGGCCGGATCTAGCAACGTTTTGATGAGGCTCTTGCTTCTCTCCAACGAGCACATGCAACCTTACTCTCGGACCCCTCTCCCGATCATCATCAAGCCGAGCTTCTAGCCCGCGATCATTGGCACCACATGGACAACGCCTTGGAGTCTTTTTATTGACAAAAATTACGCTTACAATGGCACCAAGAAGGAGATGCAAATACCACATTCTTCCACCGTAGAGCCCTGGTCAACTTCCACAGAGACTTCATCTCTGCCCTTCATGATGATTCGGGAGTGTTAACCTTTGATATGGATTCAGTTAAACTAATGACAGTTTCTTTTTACAAGGGCTTGCTCGGTACAAGGAATCTGGCCATCACACCACCGTCATTAGCGTTTCTCCAGGACCTACACTCGTTTAGGAACACAGACTCGCAAAACTTCATTCTTTCAACTATCCCATCACCCGATAGCATTAGCTCTATTATTCAGTACATGCCTCGCAACAAGGCTCCATGATCTGATGGATTCCCCATCGAGTTCTATAGATCTTGTTGGGAGTTATTTGGACCGGATGTCACTAATGCTGTCATTGAATTTTTCAGGTGGGGAGGCTTTTAAAGGAGCTTAACTCAACAGCCATCACATTGATTCCCAAAAAGAATGGAGTTGATAGTCTTTCTGACTTTCGATCTATCTCATGCTGCAACCACCTTTACAAGATCATCTCGTCCATCCTAGCAGGGAGGCTTAAGAGAATGCTCCCTCTGATAGTTCAGAGGAATCATGTGGGATTTGTTCATGGCTGACAGTTGTGTGAGAACATCTTACTTACTACCGAACTCATAAGCAATTTCAACAAAGAGGGTCCGGTTACCAGAGGATGTCTAAAGATTGATCTCACTAAAGCTTTTGATAATCTTCATTAGGACTTCATTCTCCAGTCACTCTGATTCTTTGACCTTCCTCACACATTTATCTCGTGGATTAAAGAATGTATCACAACCACTTCCTTCTCCATAACCTTAATGGTAATCTAAAAGGTTACTTCAATGGGAAGAAGGGCATCAGACAAGGTGATCCCATCTCATCTTACCTATTTTTGATAGCCATGTACACACTCTCCAAGTTATTAGACATAGCGGTTGCCGAGGGTCGCATACGCCTCCACCATAGTTGCAGGAACCCGGTTATATCTCATCTCTCTTTTGCGGATGACTTGCTTATTTTCTTTGATGGTTCAAATACTTCTCTTCACGCCATTCTTTCTGTCTTGGATGATTTTTACAGGATGTCTTCACTAGGAGTTAGCCTTCTAAAGTCCACTCTTTTCTTGGATGGAAATGATACCAACTCACTTCATACTATGGCTACTTCTTTCGGTTTGGCACAGGGCACTCTTCCAGTCAAGTACTTAGGAGTCTCTCTCATCCCTACTAAAATGAAGGAGGATGACTTCAAGCCACTTTTGGAGAAGATCCAAGCTCGTTTCACATCTTGGACCACTAGACATCTCTCTTTTGCAGGTCGTCTCCAGCTCCTTCAATCAGTCATCAATTCGATAATCAACTTCTGGGCCTCAATCTTCATTCTCCCAAAAAAGTGCTTACTCTTTGTAATGCGTTCTTATGGTCGGGATCTTCATTGTCTGGAAAGAAGGCTAAGATTAGTTGGGATTCAGTGTGTAGTCCAAAATCTTCAGAAGTTCTTGGTCTCCGTCGGTTGGCTCGCTGGAACACAGTGATAGGGCTAAAATTCATATGATGCTCTTCACAAATTCGGGTTCACTTTGGGTCTCTTGGGTTCGGAATCATTTGTTGGGGAACACCTCGCTTTAGGCCGTGCAATACCCCCATTCGACTTGTAGTTGGATGTGGAAGCGCATTCTCAAGCTTCGCGAATTAGCTCGTCCTTTTATCCACTGCAAGATTGGCTCAAGCTCATCTTGCTCCTTATGGCAAGATAACTGGACTGGACTTGGCCCATTGATACACTTGACATGAATTTTAGCTATTACCATGACAGGAATCTCGAAGGACTCCTCTGTACTTTGGGCAACACATCTTGGTCATTGGTCACTTTCACTTAGATCAAGGAACCCGATAATTGTTTTCCACTGAGATATTCTTCCTGATCCCTCTAGGATTCTTCGTCCCACATCTTTGGACACCTACATTTGGGCCTACCCTGATGACGACCCGCTCACCACACAACACCGACACCGTCTCTCCCCCTCTAGAGTATTCCAAGCCATCAATCCTTCACCACCAGAGGTCCCTTAGCACAAGCATGTTTGGTTTTCTACTAGAATTCCAAAGCACGCTTTCACCAAATGGATTGCTATTCGAGATAGACTCCCTACTAGGGATCGACTCAGCCGATTCATCTCCACCATCTCACCGTTATGTCCATTATGCTCTTTAGTGGACGAATCTAGGGAGTATTAATGAAACCATTGTAATCTCAGAAGAAACAGATTGAAAAATTGTTAGAAAAGATTTATGAGCTGCTCCAAAGTGCAGTAGTAGTCAGCTTCAACAAAGAAAAGAAGAAAATGGTGATAGAAGAGAATTGGGCTAAAGTGCAGAAGAAAATCCCACTAAGCAGAGATCATTATAAGTGAGGTCTGGTCTATGCCACCTGTAAACAGAGACAAAACCAGAACAGAGAAAAGAGAGCATGTACGAAATAGACAGCTGGAGAATTAACTAACAAACCTTATCTTTATACGCTCCTATCTTATCTCATTGTATTGCTCTGTAAAAGGCAATTCCATTGTCTAGAAATCTCATCTTGAAATTCAATATAAAGGTCTAACAAAAATCATCTTGTGCTAGCACAATCTTATCTTTCTCTCTTTTATATTTTCTGTTTAAGAAAGCTCATTGAGCTATCTATATTTCTTGTTTTAGATCTGTAAGTTCGAAGCTCATTGGAATTTAAATAAAGCTTAAACTTTTCTTTAGAAATTTCTTCATGGTATCAAGCTTAGGCGATTGATTTGGGCATTAGTTTCATATAGCTTTCGCTAATATATCTGAAGTCTCATTTACTTCTAATCTTCCTTCACTCTTTATAAAAAACAAAAAAAACATTACTGTCGACATTCTTCAATTTTTTTTTTTTTTAAGCTTTAAAACTCCATATCTCTAAAATGAAATCAGAAATTTCAATAGAGAAGAAGGGTTACCTCTGAGTATGGTTGATCCTAGCTCGCCAAGCAAGAGAATGCCTCTGATTGAAACTGTGACAACCCTCCAAGTTAAAGAGCTAAAAATCTCAAAATGAGTCTCTGAAATTATATTTAAGAAGAGATTTTAAAATCAAATTCATGTTGGTATTCTACTCACCATGAATTTGAGGGGGAATATTAATGAAACCATTGTAATCTCAGAAGAAACTGATTGAAGATGTGTTAGAAAAGATTTGTGAGCTGCTCCAAAGTGCAGTAGTCGTCAGATTCAACAAAGAAAAGAAGAAAATGGTGATAGAAGAGAATTGGACCAAAGTGCAGAAGAAAGTCCCACTAAGCAGAGATCATTACAAGTGAGGTCTGGTCTATGCCACCTGTAAACAGAGACAAAACCAGAACAGAGCAAAGAGAGCATGTACGAAATAGACTGCTGGAAAATTAACTAACAAACCTTATCTTTATACGCTCCTATCTTATCTCATTGTATTGCTCTATAAAAGGCAATTTCATTGTCTAGAAATCTCATCTTGAAATTCAATATAAAGGTCTAACAAAAATCATCTTGTGCTGAGCACAATCTTATCTTTCTCTCTTTTATATTTTCTGTTTAAGAAAGCTCATTGAGCCATCTATATTTCTTGTTTTAGATCTGTAAGTTCAAAGCTCATTGGAATTTAAATAAAGATTAAACTTTTCTTTAGAAATTTCTTCATGGTATCAAGCTTAGGCGATTGATTTGGACATTAGTTTCATATAGCATTCGCTAATATATCTGAAGTCTCATTTACTTCTAATCTTCCTTCACTCTTTATAAAAAAAAAAAAAAATTACTGTCGACATTCTTCAATTTTTTTTTTTTTAAGCTTTAAAACTCCATATCTCTAAAATGAAATCAGAAATTTCAATAGAGAAGAAAGGTTACCTCTGAGTGTGGTTGATCCTAGCTCGCCAAGCAAGAGAATGCCTCTGAGTGAAGTTGTGACAACCCTCCAAGTTAAAGATCTAGAAATCTCAAAATGAGTCGCTAAAATTATATTTAAGAAGAGATTTTAAATTCAAATTCATGTTGGTATTCTACTCACCATGAATTTGAGGAGGAATATTAATGAAACCATTATAATCTCAGAAACTAATTGAAGAAGTGTTAGAAAAGATTTGTGTGCTGCTCCAAAGTGCAGTAGTCGTCAGCTTCAACAAAAAAAATAAGAAAATGGTGATAGAAGAGAATTGGGCCAAAGTGCAGGAGAAAAGCCCACTAAGCAGAGATCATTACAAGTGAGGTCTGGTCTATGCCACCTGTAAACAGAGACAAAACCAGAACAGAGCAAAGAGAGCATTTACGAAATAGATAGCTGGAGAATCAACTAACAAACTTTATCTTTATACGCTCCTATCTTATCTCATTGTATTGCTCTATAAAAGGCAATTTAATTGTATCAAAATCTCATCTTAAAAATCAATATAAAGGTTTAACAAAAATCATCTTGTGCTGAGCATAATCTTATTTTTTTCTCTTTTATATTTTCTGTTTAATAAAGCTCATTGAGCTATCTATATTTCTTGTTTTAGATCTGTAAGTTCAAAGCTCATTGGAGTTTAAATAAAGCTAAAGCCTTTCTTTAGAAATCTCTTCATGGTATCAAGCTTAGGCGATTGATTTGGGCATTAGTTTCATATAGCTTTCGCTAATATATCTGAAGTCTCATTTACTTCTAATCTTCCTTCACTCTTTATAAAAAAAAAATTAATGTTGACATTCTTCTGTTTTTTTTTTTGAAGCTTTAAAACTCCATATCTCTAAAATGAAATCAGAAATTTCAATAGAGAAGAAAGGTTACCTCTGAGTGTGGTTGATCCTAGCCCGCCAAGCAAGAGAATGCCTCTGAGTGAAGCTGTGACAACCCTCCAAGTTAAAGATCAGAAATCTCAAAATGAGTCTCTAAAATTATATCTAAGAAGAGATTTTCAAATTAAATTCATGTTGGTATTCTACTCACCATGAATTTGAGGGGGATTATTAATGAAACCATTGTAATCTTAGAAGAAACTGATTGAAGAAGTGTTAGAAAAGATTTGTGAGCTTCTTCAAATTGCACTAGTCGTCAGCTTCAACAAAGAAAATAAGAAAATGGTGATAGAAGAGAACTGGGCCAAAGTGCAGAAGAAAAGCCCACTAAGCAGAGATCATTACAAGTGAGGTCTGGTCTATGCCACTAGTAAACAAAGACAAAACTAGAACAGAGCAAAGAGAGCATGTACGAAATAGACACCTGGAGAATTAACTAACAAACTTTATCTTTATACGCTCCTATCTTATCTCATTGTATTGCTCTATAAAAGGCAATTTCATTGTATCAAAATCTCATCTTGAAAATCAAATATAAAGGTTTAACAAAAATCATCTTGTGCTGAGCACAATCTTCGCTTTCTCTCTTTTATATTTTTGTTTAATAAAGCTCATTGGGCTATCTATATTTCTTGTTTTAGATCTGTAAGTTCAAACCTCATTGGAGTTTAAATAAAGCTTAACCCTTTCTTTAGAAATCTCTTTAAGGAGCATCTATTCTTCTTTTGCACATTCTCTCACTCCATATTGAGACAATGTTTACATATGTATCCTATTCACCATGATCTTCCTTCTATTTTGCAGTGGATTCCTCAATCTTCAGACTTGGAACAGCTAAGGATTATAGTCAACATACTAGTTCAAGCTGCCTTGTACCACATTTGGAGATAGCGAAATAATAGGATCCACACATCCATTTCCAGACCGATCTCTCAGCTTGTACAGGACATCGGAACCACCGTCAGATCCAAGCTACTAGCTATAACACGCAGTGTAGGTCCTCCTCCATCACCTTCCCTACTGGTTCTATGGTTTGGGCTTCATTCATGAGAATATCACTTCACTCAATGAGGAATCACAATTTGTTTATAAACCACTTGGATTTTTCTTTTCTTCATATTGTACTCTTTTTTTTTATTGGATTTTCCCGCCGGATTTGCCAATCAAGGTTTTAATGAGGCAACCGCCTTCATATTTTCTTTTCAGACGGTCCTCTAGCTGTACTATCGAACTTGCCCCAGTGGCTTGCTAGATAGTATGACTAAGAGACCATCGTTCCTCTTTGTTTGTTTTCATCTCATTTTACACAATCTTCCACTATTATGGTGACATTTTTTTGGTATATAATAAATTAACCCTTAAAACCAAAAAAAAAATATTAATAAGAATCTTTTATGGGATTTTTACCATTGGAGATGGTCTTAAGGACTGGTACTGTTACTATTTAAAAATCCCGCAAACTCGTTCTTGTCTTGCTTTCAAGGTGTGTTAGAATAAGAGAACAGAAGAAACCCATTCTAACACCTTGAAACAACAGACTCACCCATCACTTGTTTCTCTCTCGCACTAATCATGACACCAATCTATTATGTAATGCATGCTACATGATGTTTACTCTTATCTAGGAATAACATTAAATGAAAATGGGAGGAGTATTACCTACTATGAAATCTTGTAATTTATGTCAAAGATCTATATATGTTAATGGAATTAATTTACATTTTGAAATGTGCAAACAATCAAACAATCATATCAAAAACATTATGAACAAATTATTATCAAACTCAAAAACATCTATCATAGTTAATAATAGTACAATAATGAACTAACATTGGTGATGGTGGTGGAGCATCAAAGTCTCTTCTCAAAAATCATCTCTATTGTCGAATTGAGGCATAGATCTCACTGAACCAGTCTCAGACATATATTCCGACATGTTATCCACGTCATCAGATCTTCTTGTCGATCTTGATGACCCTCCACTAACGGCATCCTTTGTCTTCTTCTTCCTCCTCGATTTCTTTGGAATTTCCGGTGATTCACGAGGCCATGAAGATAACTCGTCTTGCTCTGATACTTCTTCCTTTGATCTCCTCGATGAAGATGAGCCTTTCTTCGATGACCGACGTTTAGTTTTGTCTGAAGATTGTTCTTTTGTCGGAGAACCTTTCTCGGAAGATGTTTTTCTGGTAGATTTTGGTAGTTTTGGTAAATCTTTAGACCTAACACCACATTCCGACATACATTGAATGGAGGAATCATCATCTCCACCTCCTTCACCAGAATCGAGTCCTCCACCAGCATTAAACTCAGTCATCTTTCAAATCAAAAAGATCATAACAAAAAATCAACTAAGCACGAGTTTGAAGAAGAAGAGTAGTAATTAACGAACGAGGAACATACCCAGCTAGGAGTACTTGCATTAGTGGATGGTCCATCCCAACCGATATGAGCAACATGTTTTACATCCGTTGGATTTCCGATTTGTATTTCTTCTTCTTTTTCACTTTCTATCATCACACCACAAAAATCTATATTAATTCAACATGCATGGCAATGTTCTACGTGATGTATGCATGCCATCAAAAGTATTTCAAAAAATGCGATATAATTAAGTATTTTATATAAGGTAAAAATTGATAAATTATTAATTAGTTTATAACTTAACATGTAAATATACTTTTGATAAGAAAGTAATAAGATGGAGGTTGATCAACTTACCAAATACTTGAGAAATGTATCTTAGCCCCTTCAAGAGGCTTTTCATCGTGGAGCTTGACATTTGTGTTGCATATAAAGAGTTATATGGTGTTGTTATTTTATGCAAGAACAAAAAGATTTATTAACCCCAGAAAAACTAGATTGAATGTATATAGTTCAAGAACCCAAAATTAATATGCTTCGGAGACAAACAAGAATTCATCTCAGAAAATTGTAGATGATTATTCTATCAAAAAAAGAATTAATGGATTGAAAACGTAAAAAAAAAGTTTAAAAATAGATAGAAAATTCTTTTTTAAATTCAGGCGCTACAAATTCCTAAGAATTTTCAAGAGGGAAAAAAGATCAAACAGAGAAATAAAGGAAAATGGTTTTAAGAAAACTGAGAAAATGTTTGTATCATTGGTAGATAATAGTTAATACCGCAAAAAAGGACTGGAAATTTGTTTGTTTAAACCAAAATTTTCGTTAATCTGATGGTTTATATTTGTTTATCTATTAGTACACACAATCAAATTTATAATTAGTATTAATATATAAAAATACGTCTTTTTCTTAAACATAGATTGTTTTTCTCATTTTTCTTTTCCAAAAAAATAAGTTTATATAAATAAACTTCATTATTTATGGAAAACATCGGCAAAGTCTCAGGATTTTTTGCAATTTGTAAATTTCAAAAGGCGAGATTCCCAATATAAGGAGGAAGCTCCAACAATCTTGGGATTTATTAGAAAAGAATAATGTCTTGACTATGGTCTTCAAAGAAGCAAGCAACAACATCTTCATCAATGGTCAATGTGGCTGAAACCTAAACCAAAACTGTCGTTACGTTTACTTCAACCCTATCAATATTTTTAAGGGTTTAAGATCAGTTCACCATCGAACTAATGCATCAATCTATTTTCCTTCCGCAACTAATGCATCAATTTATTTCCCCTTCGTTATTAATGCATCAATCTATTTTCCTTTCGAACTAAGTGTTAAATTTATATCTCTAAGTTATAAACTTCAATCTCCACCTCACCCTAATTTTTATTAAAAATAAATTTAAATATTTATAAAATATAAAAATAAAGATACATAAAATATAATATAGTCAAATTTTATTTATTAAATAAAATTAGATATCTNATAAAATAAAATTATTCATAATAGTATTAAAATTATATATGAGAAATTCTATACAACTAAAATAATATATAAAGAGTAACAAAATCATATAAAATTAAAACTAATATAAAAATTAATTAAATATATAGTTTTACTTATAAAAAGATAAAATATTTTAAATTACCAAATATAATTTCATCATTATGAAGAGTTTTATTACTACTTACATAATTTTTATGAATAATTATGTTTAATTATTTATAGTAATATAATTTTATTTAATAATTTTATGGAAAATTCTTATAAAAATTGAAATTATACTTAATAGTCTTTTATGTATAATCTTATTAATAATAAATGAATATTATTCTCTTTTCAAAACATAAATAAAGTAAGAAAATATTCAAGATAATATAATATTTTAACAATTTTAAAGCATTTTTATTGTTTTATAAAAAAATATTATCCACTTAATAATGATAATATTTATATAATTATTTATTTTAGTATGATTTTGTATGTAAGTTATATATTATTTTAAGGGTTATTTTATTTTTATATGATTTTTAACTTAATGTATTCATTTCACATAATTTATATTATCATTAGTAGTTTTACTTTATTTTATATAATATTTTTTATTAATATTATTTTAGTTAATTAGTTTATGTATTGTATCAAATTTTCATTTATTTTATATTATTTATATCTAATTTTATAAATATTTGAATTTGCTTTTAATAAAAGTTAAGGTGAAGTGAATATTGAAGTTTATAACTTTCTGTTTATGGAGATATAAATTTAATACTTAGTTCGAAGGGAAAATAGATTGATGTATTAGTTACGAAGAGGAAATAGATTGATGATAGTTCTGAAATTAAAATGGATTGATGCATTAGTTCGATGGAGAGTTGATGTTATATGATATCGTAGAGAAATATATCGTAAACTATTTTCTAGGTTTCTTGTATTTACAGTATGAGATTATCATACTTTATTAATAAAACTTTCTAGTACTTGATCTTATGGCTAATATTCATGGTATAATTAGTTGATCGCAGCCCCAATGTTTCTAAATTTTTTGAACAAATTCAAAATTTTGTTTTCTATGAAAAAAAAAAAAGAAATTTGAGTTATTATGTTCTAGAAGCTCTTGTATATAACCAATTGTCGATGTGTTTATTTTTTACTATTATTATAATTTTTATCTTAATTCAAAATTAACATGTATCGATTTCTCATAAAACCAATCTAACTTTATATAATAATATATATTAGTTTATTGTTTGTGTTTGATCTGATGATTCGAAAGATAATTCGGTTTAGTGTTGTTCAACTAGATTTAAAAA
The DNA here is from genome assembly GCA_000411055.1 of Leavenworthia alabamica. Taxonomy (NCBI): domain Eukaryota; kingdom Viridiplantae; phylum Streptophyta; class Magnoliopsida; order Brassicales; family Brassicaceae; genus Leavenworthia; species Leavenworthia alabamica. The sequence continues at coordinate 25,430 of KE159325.1, forward strand.
CACACAGAGTAATATTTATTCCGAAAAATGACATAGTAGTTTTTATTTATAATTTAATTTGGTTTTACAAATGCGAAACCCAAATTTGGGAATAAATTTTAAAAAATACGTTCAACTCCCTAATTGGGAGATAAACAAAAATATTCTCTTAAAAAATATTTCATTAAATTACGAGAATATCCCCAACGGTTAGATTATAAAAATTTACATCATTTAACAAATATTCTCTTAAAAATATATATATAGTAAATCTAAATCAGATCTCCTTTTAAATCCCAACCATTAGATCAATACAAAGTATATCACAGATTATACTCTTAAAAATGGAAATTTTGATAATTTTAAAAAAAATGGAAATAAAAAACTTGTACACCAAGTCTTAATATTATTTATACACGAACCACTGTTCATTATTACTATTCACAGTTCTCTCTCAATCCTTTGAAAGTTTTTAGTTCTCTGTGTAAACGACAATGGAATCATCATCGTCCTTGTCAAAGAAGAACACCAAACTCTCTGTAAGAAACCAAACTTGTTTCAAGAGATCATCTAAACTTGCCACTGCAAGAAAGAAGATAAATCTTTCCATGAGAGAAAAAACAATGTTCACCAAAGCTTATGAACTTACAAAATTATGTGGTATTGAAGTCTGTGTTATATACTATGGTTTTAATGGAGAGCTTATCAAGATATGGCCAGAGGATGAACACAAAGTTCGAAACTTGGCTGAAAGATTCACTAAACTAGACGAGAAAGATAAAAGAAAGAAAAGTACAACCCTAACTCAGATTCTAAACAAGAAGATTCTTAGCGATAAGAAATTTTCTAAAAAAGTCTCTGTCTTGGAGAATTCATTGGAGGATCATCTAAGGTTGTTTCAAGATAAGCTTGTTACATTACAGGCGAAGGTTGATGATCAAAGCTGTGCGTTTTTATCAGAAACAGACGAGGATCCTCATCATCAACCATTGATGAATCATAAGAGCGATGTTGGTGGCTTCATTACAGATGATTCTAATGAACAATGGACACAATCGTTAATGGGTTGTGGTGTTTCAACTACAGAGCAAAACCTAATAATGTCATCGTTGAGTCAACAACATAACAAGTTCTCAATCTTTCTTTATAATCATGGAAACGGTAGCTTTTATGAACTCCCTAACTCTCTTTCAAGCTTTGACCAAGCCATGGCTCCTAATGACAACAATACAAGCTTTGGCCAAGCCATGGTTCCTTACGACAACAATACAAGCTTTGGCCAAGCCATGATTCCTTACGATAACAATATGAGTACTGATGTACTTGGGACGCAAGGTTTTGATCTAACAAACAACAACATTGATCTTCTTCCAATGATGACACAAAACAACTCCTGTGGAAACAGTCTCTTCTAGGGTTTTGTAAGAAAGATTTATTCTTTTTAATCAACTAATTCGTATGGTTTTGTTAAGTGTAAGTGCTACAAATTTGTTCAAAAACCATTGAATCAAGGAATAAAAAATATCATAAATCCCAAAAATTTGAATGATTTTATTTTTGTATTTGATATAACACTTTACCAACACAGTCTCTTCTTGATTTTTCAAACTATCTTGGACCAATCTTCTCTTATCCCATATTTCTCAAATTTGAGTTTAATTTAATAAACCAGTTAGAAAATATAAAACTCTGAGTTTTAATAATCAAATGAATAAGATAGGGAATAACATTAGTCAAAGAAATTGAAACTTTAATATGGAAAGTATACATAATCAGCAGTCTTGGCCCTGAATTCTTCCAGCAGATCCTGGATGCTCTTAACAGAGTGAGCTGCACTGTCTCTCAACCGAACACTCACCTGTAAAAATCCCAAGTCTTCAAATGTAGTCATACAACAAAACATTACTTAAGGTTAAGAGACTCGATCTCTAACCTGTCCTGTAGCAGCTTCAGTCTCACCCACAACCAATATGTAGTTGTACTGAGCAAATTGAGCTTCTAGAACCTATACAAAAACCACAACCATCCCCTAAGGTCAATCCTAGGAATCACAAGCCAACCACAAAACATAACTTGTTGATTGTGTTACCTTTTTATCGATCTTTCTGTCTGTTATGTCTGCATCAACATAGAATCCAGCTTCATGAATTCGAGCTTTCACTTGTTTAAATGAAAATGACAAAAAAGAACTCAGACGATGTAAATAAGTCAGATAAAAACATATGTGAGGTAAAAGAGAGTAGCCACAGCCACAAACATTACATCTTCTGCATATTTCTCAGATTTCTGTGATATAGGGCAGACTATGGCCTGGCGCGGACTTCCCAACCCAATATTTTCACCTTTTTCCTTAGGATTTGTTCCAACAAAATGGCAAACATACTAAGAATGTCAAAACAAGACTTAGACTCTTCTAGCTTTTCATATGAAATTTTAGACATAACAGAACATGTAGAGTAAACTTCAATCAACGATCTCAAACCAAGGGATTTTGTAAGAAAAAAAAATAAAACCATGAACACTTAGTTAATCTAGCTAGAGCAGACCACAAAATGTGATTTGATTAACAAAGATAGATATTTCACCTCACATGTCGAGAACAAAAAAAGATGATGAAGTAATGCTTATAAGATCCATTGATATAGCTGTTGCTGATGATGATGATGACTGAGCAGACTCTGATTGCAAAACAGGGTTTAAACTTCAAACCCTTCTCAATCGGGAGTGTGAGCCGTGAGGGTCCTGAAGGATGCGTGATCAAGACATAAAAAAAAAAATTTATAGTAAATACTGATCAGATGCAAGTGGAAGAATGAATCAAAACCTGTTTGGATCTTAAGACTGGATACAAACTAACATACTGTAACAGAATGATCTGTCTTTGATATTTTCAGAGAGACATGTCTTTAATTGACCAATCTGTCTATTGCATGCAGCCATATTACTGACCACTTCCGCTTCAGCTTCAACACAACAAGTTACTTCCTCGTGATGACGTCATATAAACCCTATGAACTTCTTTAATCTAATTTATGAAATAAACTATATATGTTTCCATCATATAAATGTATCATTTGGGATGTAATATATACATAATTTCTTTAAAAAATATATTTTCATCAATTTACCAGAACACAAGATTAATATTTCTGAAAAAATTATATTGTTAACTTTCATTTAAAATTTGTATTTGCTAATAGCAACTTAACAAATTACTGTTTACATAATTAAAATATATATATTTATTTAGTAAAATTTCTCAAAATAAAAAAGAAACATCAGACAAATGTGGAGAAAAAAAATACAGAAACATCATTAAATTAACAAATGAAAGAAGAAAATAATCAATCATCAGAGTATTTTCATCATCATCTCCATCCAGAAACTTTTCTGGCCAGCGATGATCGGATCAAAAACTGTATTAGTATATATATATATAACCGTGAGTGAAGGCTTTGAGCAAATCTTTATTGTTTATTACTATTAGCCTACAAAAAACACACAACATCTGCATTTAGTATATAATTGGATAATTCAATAATTTTTTTTTTTAAATAAGAGAAAAATAAAAACCTTTTTTAGGAATTTTTCATGGATCTTCAAAGCTTCTTTACATGCTTTCTTAGCGTCAAGATTACCAGCAATGTCTCCTAGTATCTACAAACCAAAAACTTAAACTTGAAGTTTCTTTTTGGGTTTCAGAAAAAGAGTGAAAAAGATAAAAGAGAGAGACCTGAACAACATCGTCTAAGCCTTTAGCCTCTTTCAAGAGACGTTTGTTCTTTGTCTGAAGAACACTAGCAACTACAAAGACAGCAAGTGTATTGCGATGTTGCTCGTTTTGCCCACTGTTTATGTTTTTCCTCTCAAACTTACCATACCTTTTTAGTAACTTTGGATCTGATGCTGCGTTGTTATTGTTTTCTAGTTCCTCATATGTTGCAAACATCGTTGGATTGTATTCCATTGCCCACATCAGCTGCAACCATACATTATCCATCTCACATTATTCTCGGCTTCAGAACCAATGTGAGAACGCATTGTTTGAATATGAACAACAAGTGTTATGTTATTATTACCTCCCAAAGATACAAAGCATCAAGGAAGGAGAATTCTCTCCTGAAAAGTACCATTAACATTCGAATAGCAAACAGATATTCCCCTCCATCAAGATCCTCTGTCATGTTTAAAAACGTTTTAGTTACATCACCAATAATACAAAGAGTGTTTGTTGTAATAATTATATCAAGACACTCTTTAGTTACCTAGATGTTGATGGAGACGAGGATCAACTGTTTTAATGACCTGTGAAAGTACACCTAGTTGAGCCTGGACACCCATTGATGTTGCTGTTGCCCTGAAATTTTCTCTCTGCAATTCAATAAAAGAAAAACTCAATAAACCATGAATACAACAGATTGGCTGGTGTTGAACATAAAAAGTAAAAGCATGACAAGGTATTACTAGTCTTCGCATTCCACGCTCAAAGCACCAAAAAGCATCAGCTTCATCCTCAAAGAGGATTATCATTGGTGAACATATATCATTCATTCCTACATGAGTATCCAAATTGGATCAGTTCTGTTTCTCTTATTTTTTTTTTAATAATTAACAGCAAATATACTTACCTTGAACATAACCAATATCAAGATTCAACCATGTATATATGGCAAGAACATCCCATAGTTTTGATTGATTACCATCATCCTCATAAAAGCAGAGATATCGATCTGTTCTAGCAACATCAAGACCTGAAAAACACACAAGAATATGTAAAAACATATTATAATTATGTAAAAAACTTATGAATATTTGTACCAATCTGGTGAAGTGAGAGCATCCATTGAAGAACTCTCTCATCTGTAATAGCATTCTGGACAACCCATCCTTGATTTTCAACAGAAGAATCATCGATAGGAGTCCCATTTTCTGAAACGACAGGCATTTTGATGTAGTTGCCACTACCAATGACAGGAACCATTTTCTTACATTCTTCTTTCCAAGCACCATACTGCTCCCTTAAGATAAATGATCAATACATATAAAGTTTATCAACTACAAAATTCGTTAAGAGCTTAATGATCAACCAACAAGTAAAAAATAGCTACCTTCTTTGATTCCTGAGATTGGTCCTTTCATCAAAAGTGCTGTCAGGATCATAACAGCCTAATAAAAACTCCCAAACAGCGCCTTTGATGGAAGGATGAATACCCTTTAAGAAAGAAACCAAACCAACAAGTAAACAAACAACAAGAACAAGAGTAACAACAACAAAGTAAGATATAAAGACTAACGCCACGCTGAATACGCCTAAGAACTTTTTCCATATCCAAATGGCCATCTTCGGTAAAAGCAGCGTGCCATCTTCTAGCACTTAGAGTCTTTCCAGCCTGATCATTACATCATTTTCATCAATTTTTAGATTTGATTAGCTACAAAGATGTATATATATGTATAAGAAAAACAAACCCTTGATTTAAAACGAGTCCTTGGAACATCAGATTGACATTCAGGTCTAACTGGATAGAAACCTTGCAAATCTTCTCCTCCTGATTTCCACATTAATTCTTTATTTTGTTTTTGATCTGTTCATTCATTCCTTTTATTTAAAACAATCATTTCCCTACATCAATATCATATTCATCAGATTTGTAATTCATCATCATTATCACACACAAGAAAATTCACAAAAGAAACACATACAGACAAGGTAAATGTATCTTAGAATTAGCAGGAGAACATCATCACCATCATCATCATGTATTTAGATATTTAAAATTATTTACAAATAATAAACAACAACATAGAAGAAGAGACAAAGAGATCCTAAACTGCCGGGTTCTTCTTTTTTTTTTTTTCTTCCGATTTTTCATTCATCTTTCTATTTCTAGGAGTATTGAGTTAGAGGACTTTCATTTTTCAACCGAACCAAACATAGTTCTGATTTAAAACATTAAACCGAGTGGTTTCTTATAATAAGCTTATGGGCCTTTTTAATTATAATTGGGCCTACTTTTTATAATAATTAGTCTCTCCTTTAAAAATGAAAAATAATATTGCTCTACAATAATTTTGAAAATTTATTTATTACCTCTTATTTTAACATCAACAAATGAGATTTGTCAATAGCATTAATTGCATTTTGACATCTCTATATTTCTCCTTATTTTAATATAGCCACATTGTTTTACTCTTATAATTTGAAGGAACTTAATAATAAAACTAACATATGTACTTCAAAATAGCCACATTTTATTTGTTCATTTTTAGAATTACCACTCCTTAAGATAGAAGTATAGAGTCCAATGTGAAATACAAGTTAGGACTTTATTATTGAAGTTTTTGTGACAGTTTGAAAAGAAATCATTAGTTAGAGAATTAATGTTCAAACTCAAACTTATGAATGAAGGAACACAAGGTTCTTTAGTAACTTTGGATTCTCTCAAATAATTCTATATTAGAAAATGGATATTGATTTGTGTTTGAATGGTTTGATCTATATGTGAAACGATTTCATTTAGGGGGTTTATTCAATTGAGATTAATATAGAGTTATGATGATTATAAGTATTGTAGAGTTTAAAGAATTTCTAAAGATTTTTTATTTTTGTTCAAAAATTTGTAGAGAGTATTTTGAAATATCACCTATATAGGTGATATTTAAAAAGACTCTATAAGAATCTTTATATGAACAAAAAAAGTTAAAATCATTCAACCAATAACACTAAATTTAAACTTTAGATTAAAGTATTTTAAAATTATTTTATTTGAATAACACATGACTTTAGTTGACTCTTTAAAAATCGTTAACCAATAGCACATGATTTTAAAAGATTTTAAACAAATCATTAAAAGTATCAAACCAATAACACATAAATTTCATAAAGTTTTTGTAAATCACAATTGAATAACACTAAACTCTTTAAGAATTGTAAGTCTTTAAAAATTCTAAAACCAATAAACCCCCCTTAATTTTTTTTTGTCAACAAAGTAATCTAAATTATCTATGATTTTGCTGGTTTGTGCCATTCTTTAATATTGATATCTCACTCTTCCAGCTAGTTGATCAGCTTCTTCGTTCTTGTCTTTTGCATCCAAATTAGAGCAAAAGTTTTTAATTTTTCTCTATTTTTTTTACTTCATCCAGCATAAATGTAAAAGCAGGCAAATTATGTGAATTATTGATCAAATCCAGAAGATCCGGACAATTCGTATAAAAGCAAACATTCATCTCATCAAATTGCATATGCATAGCAAAATTTGTTTTCATTTAATTAGAAAGAAGGTTTTAGTACTAAATAAAAATAGTTGAGCACAAAGACAAACAAAGAATCATTCTATATTTTGGTCGGTTTGTATTTTTACGACCACTTAAAACATTAGGGCATAACTCAACTCAACCAGATCTCTTCTGTTTTAACAAGCTTCAGATTCTTCTTGTTTTTGCTTCACTTCAAGTTCTGGTGGTAGAAGTTTCAGAAAGCTTCCCTGAACAACCGGAGGAGTAGGAGTTGGAGTAGGAGGAGGTCGATCACAAGGTGGTCTCGATGTTGTTTCTGATGACTCTGAGGTCTCAGATGATCCACTTTCTATAGAAACAGTTCAAATAACATTAAAGATTCAAATGGAAATAGCCAAAATGTTGAAACACGAACTTGAAGAAGTTTGTTGTGTACCGAAGAGTGACTTGACCATTGGTCGTGATGTAGACTTTTTCTTCTTCTTTAACTCAGCTACAAAACAATATTAAAGCATTTAAAGATATTTGCAATCAAATACAAGAAGCAGTGATCAAGTTGTGTACCCATTCCAGGAACTTGGTAATCATTAACAATCTCAAAGTTCTTGTATGTGTACCCTACAAAGTTTACGTCTTTTGATGACAACATCTGCAAACATTAAAAGTAATGTAAGAAGAAAACACTTGTTTTGTGTTGAGAGATAAGGGATTTATATGGTTTTGCCTTTCTCCATGGACCAGACTTGGATGATGTCTGAGTTTGTGTTTCAGACTGCATTTCCAAATAAACAAACAATGAATCAAATCTATAACTTAGTTGTATAGTAGTATTGTTAATAGTGACTGAATCAATCTTGTTACCTCGTCAAACTTTTCAAAATTCTGAGTGTCTAAATCATCGTTGACCTCAGGAACAAAAGCTGCATCCATATCAAATATTGTATCCCAATTAACAGTTTCAAACCATGGATGAGCCTACAAATTCAGATCAAACATTTTTAATCTCAGAAGCTTTGGATTATGTATGTATATGTAAAGAAGTCTGATAAACATAATAAAGTTACAAGAACACCTTTATTTCATCAGCACCTTTGGAACCAAGCCTACGTCTTACACTACACAATAGACTATTGATAAGATCCTTTGCTTCCTTTGATAATACTGCTTCCTCTGGAAACTTCAAATGACTTTTCCAGTTTACTATCTATACAACCAAACTCAAGATCAATTGTTTGATGAAGATAAAGTTCTCATTCTTGTCAGCTTTTTTTGTTTCTTGAAAATTACCTTTCTACAGGTTGACATTGGATCATCTGAATAGAAAGGTGGATAGCCTACTAACATTTCATACATGATAGCTCCAAGAGACCACCTACAGATCAAAACTTGTATACTCAATTCAAATGTGAGTATGGACTTAAGCTCAGTGTTAGCTACGAGACAAAAAGCAGCTAGAGAAAATGAACTATGACATAGAGTCTCAATTGCTTACCAGTCACACTCCATACCATAACCTTTCTTTAATAAAACTTCAGGAGCTATGTAATCTGGTGTACCAACTGTTGAATAAGCCTGTTGTTTCATATGTTGTTAAACCAAATGTATACAAAGCAAGAAACTCTATTTGAAAAATCTCCATAGGTGAAATTTGAAGCCTTACTAGTGTTCTTCTATTTCTCTGCCAATGTTCAAGTTGTTCTTGCTGTGTTCTTTTTGGAGCAGTTGATCCAGTTTCTTGCTCTGTAGATCCATTGGGATTGTTTGAAAAATCGTTTTCTCCAATGGCACTGCAGTCCAAAGGTTTACACAATCCAAAATCTGAGAGTCTCAGATGTCCATATCTGTCAAGAAGCAAGTTGTCTGGCTTTATATCCCTACAAAAGAATCCAAAAGAAGAAGAAGATAAGATCATCAAACATGCAAGAGAAAAATGAATTAGTCTCACAGAACCTGTGAATGTAATTGTGCTTGTGGATGGATTCAATAGCGAGAACTGTCTCAGCAACATAGAACTTGGCTTCATCATCTGTTAAAGTATCTTTACGCATAAGAAGAGTCATCATATCACCACCAGGCAAATACTCCATGACAAGGTAAAGATGGTCATCATCTTGAAATGAACAGTAAAGCTTCACTATATAGTTACTGTCTACTTCTGCAAGTAAGTTCCTCTCTGCTCTCACATGCTCAACCTTTAAAACAAATGAAACATGAGGATGAGTATTGATTCACAGAAAGAGTCATGCATCAAGTATCACACCTGTCCTCTACGAAGCATCTCTGCCTTCTTGAGCTTTTTCATAGCATAAACTTGACCTGTTGTCTTTTCTTTACAAACTCTAACCTAAACAAACAACAACATATCTTTTTAACAAAACTAAAAAAGTTGAATTGACAAGAGATGGAGATGGAATGAAGAAAACATACCTCACCAAAAGCACCTTTCCCAATCATTGTAAGAAGATCAAAGTCAGTAACACCTAACTTATGTCGTTGAAGACGCATATACTCAGTTTCTTTCTTTTCAAGAAACTTGAGAAGATTATTTTGATCTTCTTCAGAGACATCAGCGTCAGCTAGCTTCTGTTCTAACATGCTTCGCCTGTTTATAAGAAGAAGCATGAAGATTTTGTGATATATATAGAAAAGAAGAAGAAGAAGATAGATGGATAGATAGATAGGTAGAGATACCTTTCTTTCCTCTCATGGAGAATCTTCATTTGTTCTTTGTAATGATTCTCAATGTATTGTTTAGCAGCAGCAACTTTCTGTTTAGTAGTGTTAGAGACAGCTTCTTCATCAGTTTCAACAGGGTTAGGTGGTTGATCATCATCTACAGACCCATTACTTCCACCTGAAGTACCTTTATATCTTGATCCTCCTCGCATTTGCCTTTTCTGAAACCATCCCTTTGCTGAATCCATTCTCTACACTTAATTCAAATTAAATAAACTCACATTCAAATTAAAGATTGAAATTAAAAATATAAAACAGAGATACCTTAAGAAACCCAAGTTAGCAGAGGAATACAACAACAAAAATATTGTAATGGGAAATAAACACAAAACGCAAAAGAGAAAGAGAGGAAAGGAATGAACGTGAATCTCTCTGGATCTCACCATTTAATTCACATTTATAATTCTCTGTATATATATATTGGTGGTGAATGAAAATAAAGGTTGATGATGAAGGATCAATTTCTACCTTTGTTCTCTCCGTACTTTTCTCTTATTCTTTCATGCAGACCTTTCCTCTCCTTTTTCATTATTAAACATTAATTTAATGGATTTTCATTCACCATTTTTTTTATAATATATTTAAGTTTTCATATATTTGTTAATAAATAATAATCACTTACAATAACAAAACTCGAGAATCTCTTTTTTTTTGGAGTTATAAGATTTACAGTAGCAAAACATTTTCTCAATTCATCGACATTTTTACAAGATAAAAGTTAGAGCCGTTGTAACTAGGGCTGGGCAAAATATTCGATAGATTCGGTTCGATTCGGTATTTGAATCGATTCGAATCGAAAAATCCGAATATTCGTATTTTTTCGAAGCAAATCAAATAGCAAAATTTAGTATTCGTAAAAAACGAATCAAATATCAAATATCACTTTTGGGAGGACCGAATATTCGCTTCGATTCGGATATTTATCATATATATAATTATATATAAATATATTAAAATATATAGTAATAAATATATATGTATAAACAGAAAATTTAATGATTATGGTCTCTTATTTCTTGAATAAGTTTTATGTTCTCTATATTATCACGAATATTTGAATATTTTAAAAAATATTTTGTTCTAATATTCGGATTTTAAAAAAAATATTTTGTTAATATTAGAAAATTATGATTTAAAAAATCAAAATTAGACCAAAAAAAACGAATCGAAGCGAAGCAAATAGTTCGCAAATAATACAAAAAATTCCGAATATTCGTATTTCTGAATATTCGGAAATTTTCGAATCGAAGCGAAAATTCGACAGAAACGAATCGAATCACGAATAGTAGAAAATTTCCGAATATTCGCTTCGTGCACAGGCCTAGTAATAACCATTCAACTGACTCTCGAGTGAAGAATTGAAACTCTTATCTCGTTACGAGACCCAAAACACTATGGGCTTTAGATAACAACTATTGTAATTCTTTGTTTATATAAAAAGCCCATCTTTTTTTAAAACTGGGCTTCGTAAAGCCCATCTTTTTAACTTTGTATAAATACATACATTGACTTAAAAGTTAAAAGAGTCGCCATCCTAAAAGCCTCTGCTTCAGCTCCAGAGAAACCCTAATAAGCTTCCTCCTCGCCTCCAGAAAAAGGTAAAATCTTAGTCTGCTCTCTGTTTTTAGTCTTAAGTTTTAATGTTAATTTATCTCCACAGGGATTAATAAACGAAGATGTATCTTCAGTGCTATATCAACGAGAAGGGTGACAAGGTTTACACCACTAAGGTCCTATTTTATATCCTTCATTCCTCCGTATCAATCTTTACAGTAATTTCTAATGATTTATTTGTGAGGATAGTTATAGAGAACTTTGCAGATACACATGAAGCTGATTTTTTGTTTTGTTTGCTTTAATTTTTAAGTTTTGGAGTTTTATTAACCTTGGAAGATTGATTGATCTTTGAGTTGAGGTCTTTCTTGTTTAATCTTAGGAGATAACATCAATTAAATTCAATTGTGCAGAAGGAATCACCAATAGGACTAGCTACTGAATCAGCCCATCCAGGTGAGTCTCCAGTCTTACATAACCCTTCTGTGTGTGTTTGATTATCAAAGGTAGATAAACTCTTATACCTTAAATCTTTTGTAGCCCGATTCTCCCCTGACGATAAATATTCCAAGGAAAGAGTGTTGTTGAAGAAGCGATTTGGTCTCTTACCAACACAGAAAGCACCTCTTAAATACTAAACACAAGAACCACTTGCTTGTGTTTGTATTACTGTTTCTTTTTAATATGTTATCTCTCAATGAAATGTTTACTTGAACTCATCTTTATATGTCTTCTAATATTAAGTTAAGAGACCATTTTACTTGGTTAATAAAACGATCCGAATCACCCGAATAAAAAGAAGTTGAAGCTAAGAAGTTAAATATATTTAACAAAAAAATCAGTTATCTATTGCTTCTAAAACAGACATATGGCACCAAATCAAATGGGCTTTTATATCAAAAGCCCTAGATTTATATTGCGATGGTTCTGGCCCATTAGTAAAATGTACTTCCACGTCCAGTTTGGTTTTTATTTTGGTTCCCTGAGAAGAAAAAACAAATGAAGAGAATGATAAATCCAGAATCGTCCGACTCTGGAGCAAAGAAACGCCGGCGAGAGGAAGATGAAGATGAAGAAGTTGGTTGTAGTGACGCTACAAATGATGATGGGAAAATCTCATCCGAGGACCAATGTCTTCTTCTCCGTGAGTTTTTGAATCTTTGTTATCCGAAGAATGGAATTTTAGCTCTAATTCCGAATTGGTCTTTGCTCTGTTTCGTATGAGAAGATGATGATCTCACCTTTAGCGACACTTCTGTGGCACTTAGGATGATGCGAGCTCAATTTCCTCGTATTGACCAGGTTCGATTCTGTTTGACCAATTTATGTTTATTAAATCGCATTTACTTGAAACTTTCTCATACTCTGAAACTCTGTTTTTTACCGTTTAATTTATTTCCAAGTTTTGAAGAACAATTAGATAAGAAGCTAAAATTTTTATGTCTTTGCACGTTGATGTCTTGTTATTAGCTTGCCCTCTGCTAAATTTGTTTCAGGCTTCGGTCCCACCCTTCATATTACAGTCACAATTATACAGTAGTGTCAATGATAGAACCCAAGTCGATCGTGAATTAGAGGTATGGTTTCTACATTTCCTTTCTATATGTGAATTAAACTTTTCCATAAACGAAATGTGAAATAAACTTGTGTATTGTATCTGTAATGTGTTTTCTCGTCTTTGTTTTTTTTAATTGATTCAACTACTTTGTTGCTATTGTTGTTGGTAATGGTATATTTGCCTGTCTAGTATTTGTATTTAGATTCTATCCATATTTATCATCTCTATTAGGCTTCATAGAGTTCTTTGGAATGAATCTGGTGCAGTGTTTACGAAGGGATAAAGTTGTTCGTGTTTTCAAACTCAACACTGGACAAGATGATCATGCTATAATCTTTTTGGATGACTATCTTAACCAGGTTGGTGTTTTACTACATTTTAAAACGGCTAGCTGTTGTTTTGTGTTTGTTTTAGTTCCTTGTAATGGTCTCTTGATTAGTTTTGATTACTCACTATTGGTATGCTAGATTGATGTTGTAGAGAAGGTGGTCTTTCCAATTTTTAGCCAATTGTTCACCATTGAAAAGTAATGATCCTTTTATCATTTACTTGTAATCTATATGTTAGGTAGATCGAATCGTGAAGAGGATGGAAGACAAGAAACAGAGTTGTCTTGAAATTTTCAAATGGTTCAAAGAGCATGTCCTTGATTCAAAACTTGAACCCAGTATTGGACATCATGAGCTAGTAAGTCATTTTACTCTATCAGTTTCTGTCTACATGAGTTTGTAGTTTTCATAAGTTATCAATACTTCACTGCAGTTTTCGCTGTTGTCAATGGGCGGAAAGGTGAAAGATGCTCACATCACTCTCTTAATTAACGCAGGCCTTCTCGTAAGTAAAGACTAAAGAGTTAATACTTTCACTTATATTCTCATCCATGTATCTCTTTCCCTCTCTTAACTACAAACACCAATCCATCTCATCAGACACGCCAATTTATCGATCCAAACATGTACTGGTTTGCAATTCCGAGTATCGGTAAACTGTGGAAGGGTTTATTGCAGGTACATCTGAAGTAATTTTATAAAGTGATTGCTGCCGAAGAACCTTTTCTTACAATCAATCTAACAATTTCAGGGAAGGAACGAACTCCTCTCATTGCTAAAGCGCAAGCGACATAAAGAGATGTTCTTGGCCGAGCTTGAAAAGAAACGGCTCAGGTACTCTCCTTTGGATATGAGATTTCACATACGTGATCTCATTGGCTCCGGCCACCTGAAAACTGTTCAAACAACTTCTGGGCTGATCGTCCGGATTACAAGGGACTAATAAAATACGCATCCATTAAAGACAACGGAATAGTTGGAATTGGTCTACAATAGTGGCTGCTGAGAGCTTGTCTTTCACAATGTACATATAAAAAGTGAGTTATAGTTCACTAAAGCAATTTCCATCAGTAGAGATATTTAGTTACTAAAACCACAAGAGATACATACAGCCAATGATTTCAGAAACCAGATTAATCAAATAAGTAAGCATTTGCATTATCTAAACATACCTTTTTGGCCATGGATTCAGCCTCAGTCCTGACTCCATCAACTTGCTTGTAGTAGAGCTGATCAGTCGTTTGTTTAGTTCTGCATTGTCCATTTCATTAATAAGCTTCCTTTTAAAGCGCAATTAGAAATGTAAATTACCTAACTTGAAGGTCCTCTTTTACAATTTAAGTTATAGGCCCTTAATGTTATGGCAAACTGAACCATTCAGACCCATTAATTAATCAAATTAATCTATATATTATTGGTTCAAATTATTCAGTTTTAGTAAAACAGTAGTAACTAAACTCTAGCTGAATTCAATTTGATTTGGTTTGGTTAGAATATAACCATCTGACAATTTTGAAATATTATTACATAGATAGAGAGAAGCTTTGTTGCGTTTTAGCTGAGAATGAGAGAATCAAACTTGGGTATATGACAAAAAGCTTTAAATTAAAGCTGAAGACGACAAAGTAAACTATACTACTTTATCTGATTCACATATTCTTAGTCACAAGCCATGTTAGCAACGGCAAACTGTTCGGCT
>KE159325.1:49032-60415 GCA_000411055.1 Leavenworthia alabamica
CTGTTTACCGTACAGTGCAATCCAAGTTAAGGGGGTATTTTAGGGAAATTATGGGGTTTGAATTGAAATTCTGACTTTTGAGTTGTCTCTAAGAAGCTTCGCATTTCAAAGTGGAAAGAATAGTCAAGGAATAAATACCTTGTTGTGGAAGAGTTGTAAGATGTGGTCAACATTTCTGTAACTCGAGCTGGTAATGAACATTGACCACAATAAAATATAGAACAAAGAGAATGTCAAAATTGTACATCATTTATATGGGCTCTTCCTATTGAACCTTAAATTGGGCCGGACTTCCTTTCATTGGGTTCTGGTTTTAAGTGTAACAGTTCTTTTTAATGTCAAACCAAATTATATTCACTCGTTAGAGCCTTGTTTTATCGCTATGGCTTATATACAGAGTTATAAACATTTAAAATAAAATTAAAAAATCGTAAAACCGAGTCACAACGTTACAAAGTGTATTAAATATATATATATAAAATGAAGCAAAAGAACAATGAGACATGAAAATACAGGCCAACTATCTTAATCATCTTCCATTTTCAAGATTGTGTTCGAAGACCACACTAATATGCATCATCACTCATTAGTATCAAGGGTTTCAGCAGGTATATTGGGAGAGGCAGTAGAGGCTAGTACCATTTAAGACGTGGAATAAGTTCCATTGTTGTCAAATAAAAATCCATCATAGTCCATGTACTTGCTTGTGTGTCATTAACCTTCTTCTACTTTGCAAACCAATCTTATGAGGCCTACTATTTATGGCCTACAAATTTGGATTTCCATCTACAATATGGCCCATTGAAATGTCCCTGGTTTTTATAGCTTGGATTGTTTAATCTTTGTACATACTACGATAAACTCGGACACTACCGTTGAGAATTCAAACGAAGATATGTTTTAAGGGAAAAAAAACTAAATACAAGTAAATTGAAAGTGTAACTTTCAGTTGATGGTCCCAACTACAAAGACAAAAGTTTGCTCACCACAAGCTCATCCACAACAAAATAGATTTTTCATTTTAACTAAATAAAATAAGCCCGAGTTCAATTATTTTACTTATTTGTTATAATTTTTGATGGAGTTCATACCAATAAAGTATTATTAAAGTATACTCACGCGGTTGCACTTGTAGTCTCTTGCCTCTTGCGTCTTGCCACCGTTTGACTCCAGTCTCCTTACAATATGGCTTATAATTAATTTCCTTGTACATTTCAATTTACGTTTGTGTTTGCGTTTAATGTTATAATATGAACATGAATACACACAAAAAAAAAAACAACGCGTAGGAAAATGGACTACATAATAAACATAAAATCAAATGATAAATAATTAGTTTAAATATGTTTTGTAGTTGTTGTAACAAATGACAAATTTGGGATGATGTTAAAGCTATATGGCGATTTCAAACCTTGTAAACCTTTTTGAGTTGAGTTACTTTGTATGGTATTAAGAGGGAGAAAGCTATAATTGTTGGCGTAATAATTAATGACAGTATAGGCCAAGTCCTTTTATGAAAGTTGCACTTCATTTTTAATAACAAGCACACATGTTTTATCATTTCCATTCTTGTCGCTATCAAGTCACATGTGGGTGTGGCCCTCTCTATATATCCACTGATTGGCTATTCTCTATTATCAATTTCAATATATAGCTTTTCTTCTCCATCTCTAAGTAGATTCCATACTCAATTTCCTAATCATGATTTTGTAGTTCAATGATATATATCATCTCATTTTACTCCAGTTCAAAGATATATTTTATTGACCTCTACGATTTAGAGTTAACTAGCTACTTTAAAATATACTAAACAAAAACTACTATACGTTGTCTCCAAATATGTTTCCCTTGGATTCCATATTTATGCTGGAATCGATTAGAAGGGATCCAACACCTCATCAATCGGAGTGTCGGGCCGTAGTCTGACTAATTTAAACGATTTTAGAGAGTTCAAAAATGTATAATTTAAACGATTTTATTGCCCATGTTAATTTTATCCTTTTGTGTACGTTAAACAAACCAGTTACATTATATAGAAGACTTTAAGGAATAAGTACTATTCAATATGATCGGTAGATGTGAGTTACCACGTTTTTTTCTAACGGTTCAGAAGATGTAAGAACATTATGAAACAGTAATAAAAATTTACGTGGCAACGAGCAACAGCAATTATTGTACTCTTGAGTTGAGGACCCCAAATAAGGTCATGCATGTCCACTTATACATAAAGAGACAATTCTGTCTTTTTTTAAAAGAGCATCTTCCAGTTCCACAGCTTCATTTGAGGTACTATACTGTAAACGGTCGTCTACTTACCATCTATGAAATCTAGTCATAAATGTAAAATGCCACTCAATAATTGTATTCGCTGATGATATATATATAAGTTGACCAGCAGATAACTTTTCTTTTAATAGTGAGCCTAAAGAACGGTTCATATTTAATTAACAAAAATAAGAACGGTTGATATATATGCTTATATATATATATGTGAATTTAAATGATCAGGTATCATTATTATAAACTCTTGGAAATATCTCATAATTTCTTATTCAGATCATGATTAGAGATCGGGTAACTTTGTTGAAATGATTTCGTTAACTTTTTAGCCGTCTGACCAATTATTTAGGAGAAATTCATGAAGCCATATCGGTAACAAGGGGCGCTCAAGTAACATGTGATCTTAATTAGTGTATCATCAAATTACGTACACTATTATTATAATATAATTATTAGATTATTATAATCTATGCGTTTTACTAAGTATAAAAATATATTCGATAATATAAAATTATAAAAAGTAGAATTATAGTGTGTTTTATAAATTTTATAAATATATTGATATTAAATATTATATTGTACGTAACATATATTTTTTGGATAATATAATTATATATCCAAAAAATATAAACTAATAAAGTATAATGATTATATTTTGCAAATTTTTAGAAAATTAAAGTCATAATTTTTAAAATATTACATGTGATAAAATATTTTACTTAAAATAAATAAAATATAATTTAGATGGTGGATCAGTAATAATGTTGTGACAGACGGCAAACCAAAAGAACGAAAACAGTAAAGAGACAAATGCGACATATAGATATTTTGAATGGCCGTGATGATCTTCTTGCTAAGAGTGCTCGGACTTGTGGTCTTTTATTTTCACATGTAAACTCAAAAACACAGGACTGGTTTTCTTTAGAAGAAAACCATATTATTAACGTCTAATACAAAGTGGTCGTAAAAAAAAATATATATATATTTAACCTTAAAGTTGTGGCTCTCATCCAATATGTAAAAATAGCCAACCCTGTTTGTACAATACAGGCTACCCAATTAGCACCACTATGTAAAAATGATAATATAACACATCTTTTTTTTCCATCGAATACTTTATTAATTAACAAACATATATATAATCCTACATTATCTAATTTTTACACTCTTTCAGTTTAATATTGATTGTGTTTAACGTACTGATTAATTGTGGTTTACTAATAAGATAAATATAATATTCTTCCAAACACTATTTCAAAATTACAAATTTAAATGCAAAAAGCTACTACCAAAAGTGTCTCTTTCATGTCAACATGACTCTACGTTTCACAAGAAATCAAACATTTTCAAAATTTAGGGATTTTTTTCCTTCAGATTTAAGGATTTATTCTTTGTCATAAATATAATAATTCTAATTTAAATAGAGAATAATGATAGGAGTAATATTTCGCAACCAGTATGAATCCGACACTTGGACTAAACTTCGTCTAAAATGTGTTTCTTCGTATATACGTAGAGTCACCTAAAACACTTAAATTTTTGTTTAAGCTTAAAATCAATATTTAACCTAAATAATATTAAGTTTATGTTTTCTTTACAATTTTAAGACTAGGAAAAATATTTTTTTTTCTCCCTCACTATGTCTCTGTCTATATATAAATAAATTACTTCATATTGTTTAGTCTCATTGGGAGATGTCAGATTTGAAACTTATAGTTGGGTTTGTGGAGAGCAAAGCAAACATTTAGAGAGTTACTTTGGATATCAAAACATGTCTCATTCTCTATTTTGATTCTATCCTATATTTCTATACTTACATATATATAATTGATCTTATATTTTGTTAATCAAGTTTCGATTTACAAGTGAAGATTGATCGATGTTAGCTCTGTCTCCAGAGACAAGAGATGGTTCACAGTTTCTTGATACGACTTGTGGATTCACAATCAACCCGGATGAGGATGAGTTTCCGGAGTTTGGTGACCATGGCGATCTCCTTGACATCATCGACTTCGACGATCTATTCGGCGTCGCCGGAGATGTGCTTCCTGACTTGGAGATCGACCCTGAGATATTAGCCGGGGGTTTTCCCGATCATATGAACTCTTCTTCGACGGTAACTACGGCATCAGATAAGACTGATAGTCAAGGGGAGACTAATAAGGGTATTTCGGGAAAAGGTGAAGAAGTCGTCAGCAAAAGAGATGATACTGTGGCGGAGACGGTGACTTATGGTGAACAAGAACGGAAAAGGAAGTATAATTCATCTGGCTCCTCCAAGAACATAAACAACAACGAAGGGAAGAGAAAGGTTAAGGTAAATAATTAATTATCATATAGTATGATTATAAAACCTATTAAATGGACCGATCTATAATGGATTCGTAATTTTTTCGAAGTTGATTTTTTTCTATATTTAATTTACATCATGCCATATCTTCTACTATTTTGTTAACTATTTAAAGACTTTAAAAGGACATCACATTCATCTGTGTGGAAATTTCATATAGATCCTAGTAAGTAATGAAATAATAAAATTGTATAAAAAAAGCAAATGTTGAATACTTGTATGCTTTTAACTGTGAGTATTGTTGTCATTAAAATCAAGTAATGAAATCATTTAAATTGTAATTCTAATTATTATCAAGATATATATGTTTCTCAAAGTTGATAAACTATGTTCATTTCATTATATGAAATATTAAGAAAGATATGGTTATATATTGGGATGTGTGTAAAGGTGGATTGGACACCAGAGCTACACAGGAGATTCGTGGAAGCAGTGGAACAGTTAGGAGTTGACAAAGCTGTTCCCTCTCGAATTCTGGAACTTATGGGAGTCCATTGTCTTACTCGCCACAACGTCGCTAGTCACCTCCAAGTAACTATTAACCCTTTCTTTATTATTAACAAATAACGATAATCAACCAAATTAATAAAGTATTATTATATGGTGTACTAGAAATATAGGTCTCATCGGAAACATTTGATAGCTCGTGAGGCCGAAGCGGCTAATTGGACACGCAAACGACATATCTACGGAGTGGAAACAGGATGTAATAATATCAATGGTCGTATTAAAAATGGATGGCTTGCACCGGCACCTACTATCGGGTTTCCACCGCCCCCGCCACCAGTCCAACACCATCATTTTAGACCGTTGCATGTGTGGGGACATCCCACGATTGACCAATCAGTCACGCCACACGTAT
Source organism: Leavenworthia alabamica (assembly GCA_000411055.1). Lineage (NCBI taxonomy): Eukaryota > Viridiplantae > Streptophyta > Magnoliopsida > Brassicales > Brassicaceae > Leavenworthia > Leavenworthia alabamica. The sequence goes on from KE159325.1 coordinate 54,525, forward strand.
GGCCAAAACACTTACCTCCCCCTTCAAACGCCATGCACAACCCGCCCTTTTGGGTCCCCGATTCTCCCTATTGGCATCCAGTAAGTTCTCACATTTATAATATATTTCATTTATTTTTTAACACGTTTGTAACATCATAATTTTGCTGCTAAATATATAGAGGTTTAGAGCACAGCCAGTTGCCGGAATCCCACAGGCTTTGTACAAACCAGATAATGGCTTCGGTCGTGCTCGTCCTCCTCTGGACTTACATCCGGTAATAATTTTAAAATGTAACCGTACATGTTTGACTATTCGCATTAATCTGCTTATATAAACCGTGTTTGTATATAGTCAAAAGAGAGCGTGGATGCAGCCATTGGAGATGTATTGACGAGGCCATGGCTGCCACTTCCGTTGGGATTGAAGCCACCCGCTGTTGACGGCGTAATGACTGAGCTTCACCGTCATGGTGTCTCCGAGGTTCCTCCCTCGGCGTCTTCTGTCTGAAACGGACAAGCGCCCAAGGCAAGCCAAACAAACAAATAATTCGACGACATGTCTTTCGATTCTTCTATATATCTGTTTTTTTTGTTTCTTTTTCTAATGGTTGTTTTTGTTTAGACCCTTTGTTGAATACGTTGAGAGTTTAGGTCTCTTTTCTTCATCATCCCATGTGACTAATAAGTACTCATTTTCATATGTATGGTGCTAAGTACACTCTATAACGTAAATAAATTACATATGTTTTAAACCCTCTAACTCTCTCTAACCGTTGGTGATTTACATAATTTCTTATAGAATGATGATGAATTGTATTTGCGGACGCTGACTAAAACGTTTCAAAGCATACAATGTCGTATCTTCACTATGCGTTATGATATATGTTCTCATTATAATTAAAGAGGACAATCTGACTCTATATACACAAAACATAACTTGGTGAAAAATATGAAGCATGAAACTTTTTACTATTTACCATATAGAAAACATAATTTTGGGAAGAACGAGAAAACAATGATCCATAAAATAATAATGAGGAGCAGAGAGAGGAGAGGACCACGAGATAAGAGGAGAAGGAAGTGCATGGAGGCTACGTAAAATCCAACGTAATGACTCTTACTCGTCTCCTTCAAATTTCAATGGTCCCTCTCTCTTCATAATTCATAGACATGCGGATACTATTCTAGCATCTCATTTTATATTCACACATGTAAACGTATATCTTTATATTTAGGTGTTTTGCTACAAATAAGAGTTGAGACCTATAGCTAGCCATCGGACAAATATATATAGATATAAAAATCATACAACCAGAATATAGTTTCATTGATTTTTCTAATACCAAAATCGAAGTGCCCGAAAAATGTCTGGCAGAAAGAAGTCACACTTATTAAAATTGGGCTTTAAATAAATAAATAAACTGAGTTGGGCTTGTGGCCTAAAAGTGACTAGCACAATTTTTTTGGCAATAAGAAGTCACACATTAAAGCGGGCCTTTGGCCCAAAAGTATAAATCGCGCGTTTGTAACAATAGTTTTGGTCCAAACAAGCCTTAATGGTTTATAGGGTTTATCATCATTTCAATTTCCAGAAGCTATCGATTCACCAATCTCTTCTTCTAGCATAGCAACAGTAGATTTCTACCTTCTATTCAGTTGCTCTTCCGATGGCCGCATCCTCCGTCGCCAGATCGATGCTTCGAGCTGCTTCATCTCGGAGTGTTGCTTCTTCCACTGGCCGCTTCGCCTCTCAAACCAAATCTGCCCCTCCGTTGTTTAGAGCCACTGCTAGAAGAAGCCCATTACTTTCTCCTCTCCGGTTAGTCTGAAGAGCCTCTGTCTTATACCCATTTTGCTTAGTTGATTTCCTTCTCATAGTATGAAGCTAGCTGTTCCAAAGTTACATCTTTGAATGAAGATTCTTTTTTTCTTTGTGCTATTTCTCAAATTGGAATCTTGAAAAGGGCACAATTTTACTTTCAAATGTTTGTTTTGATTTGATGATAGAAATCCTGTGGAACTGAGCTTCTGTGTGGAGTCAATGTTACCATACCACACGGCTACAGCTTCAGCAATAATGACTTCAATGCTTTCTATCTCTGGCCATACCTATGGCTGGCTCTCTGACGGTATTTTCTCACAATGCTTTAATATATCTTAGAAGACCTTGTACTAAATGAGTGGAGATATGTTTTGATTAATCAGTGATGTGTTTTAAGAACTATTTCTGTGGTAGCCTTTGTGTAAAAGCCAGGTTTTAAAGATTTCATGTTTCGGACATGGGTAGAGAACTAGATTAGATTTGCAATTTAAGAAGCTTCAGTCAGTTTAGAACTTTTTGTTTGTGGCTATGGGAGAAAAACTGGATCAGTTGTTGTTGTCTTTCTGCTTAACGTTGTAAAGAGATGGCGGCTCAAATTCAATTGGTCTAGTTTTTCGATCTTGTAGGCTGACAGAAGAATAGATGAAGACAAAGAAGCCAATATGTGGATTTCTTCCTGCAAATAACCTTTTATAAACAATTAGAATGGGTTGCATGCAATAGAATTTAGATACACGGGTTAATGTTTGACATTGCATTGTGTTTCAACTTTCAAAACCGGTTGTTGCATCTCTCCTTAAATAAAACATGTAGACAAGAATTCTGACTGGAAAGTGTGTTCTTCTCTTGGTTGGTTATTGCTTTTGAGTTGAAAAAATCGTTACTGATTAGTCTTATACTCCCAGCTTGCAATGATGATGTGTGATGAGTTAACCAGAAGAACAGTGAAGCAACACTTTATGTATAAAACTCTACCTTTTAAAGCCTTTCTCCCTGGAAAATTTAGGAATGAAAACCCTCTTGATTTTGCCTTTTTTTTTTGTTTGTGTTTGTTTTTAGCTTATTAAAACTTGTTGTATTGAGTAGACGAGTAACTGATGTTTGGTATAATTTATCAGCTTGCAAAGAGGACTTTTGATGATGTCTAGGCCTACCCTACGCAAATCCAAGACAAGGTTTAAGAGACTTTAGGCAAAGAATTAACTGTTGTACTCCTCAAATACAAATGATTTCTTTGTCTTCAGTTTTCATAACAAAGACAATTATTTCAGAAAAATCTCAAAGTTGAACTTTTTCCTGTCAAAAGACCCAAAAATACTACTTTTTAAAACTTGGAAACATCTATGAGTTTTTTGAAATTAAATTGGTATATTGATTGCTTAAACTTGAAGGAATTTTTTTTTCTCACATGGCTCTTTATGTAACATTGTGGTCTCGGCAGAACCAGATTCAGAGGATTTGTGAAAGGATCTATTTGTTTTCATTTTTTCATATAAAAACCAACAACCCTCCTTTACACCTCAGAGATTTAAAATTGCATCTCTGTTAAATATCAGAGTTTCTTTGATCCTTCAGTTTCTGCAACCACAACTAACGCTCTCTCTTCTGGTGGCTGTGTTTGTTTTTCATCCTGTGGAAGTATTTCTTCTTCTTTCTTCTCAACCTCACCAGGCTCAACTTCCTCTGGATTTAGCTGTAGATTCTGTCTCCTATACCGAACTATCACCACGATGATAAAAACTGCAAAACATGAAAGACTTATAGGTTACATTTTGGTATCAAGCAAAGCAAATACTCTGTCAACCACTGGCAAGGTAAATTACCTGCAAAAATCCGGGTTCTAATGCTTGTCATGTTCCAAAACACTGTCACCGCAGAGCCTGCCAAGATCTTCTTGTGTGAGCAGCCTTCCCATGCTTCACATATTCTCGTTTTCACTCTTTCAACTGCTCAAATCAAACTCAAAACAAGTCAAATTTTTTAAAGAATTCTACAAACTCAAGCCAAGTCTTGCTTGTAACCCAATTGACAATATGTTAAAGGGTGCAATTCGATTTCTGCACCTTTTTGGCTAATCTGATGGGTGTAACATGAATACAACTTTGGGATGGTGAAGCTGAGGAAGAATCCTGTTTCAGCAACATACACACATATCAGTTCAGTTTCCAACTCTCATTTTAACATTGTTTCAGTTACTGTTCTAAATGTCATACCGAATGCAGATAGCCTCCAGAGTGTTATAAGATGACCATACTCAGCTCCAAGTAGCAGAAACGGTGTCACCTGTTACGAAAGAGAAACATCAAATGAAAGGCCAACTTAAAAACTGATTTTATAAAAGAGAGACACATAGAAGTATTTGCTGATTTTTACTTTGAGTGTCATTGATGGTTCTCCAGAAAAAAGCTCACTCGTCTTTGAAATCGCAAAGTTAGTCGCAGGAAGCATTCTTCTAGCTAAGCGCAAGACATCATCTTCACTCACATGGAACTCTCTCTTTGTATCTTCGTTTATCCTAAAGAATGAAGGATCAAACTAACTGTTAGCTTATAAAGTAAGGCCAAACAGTGACCACAAAAGTAGTTGTGTACCTTTGAGAAAAAGTGTTAGACAAGAACGACCCGCAAAGTAACACAAGTCCTAGATTGGAAACCGCTGAGAAAACACTTCAAAACATAGAAAAATGTCATGACTTTAAGATCGGTTGAGCCTAAAGAAACACAAGGTAATAATAATACAATTAGCTAATGTATGTTACCTAAAGTTGACTCCTTTGGTAAAGCAAGAAGATAGGAAACATAAACATCCAAAACCAAACCATAGAGTTGATTTTGCAACATCTCTCCACATTACCAAATCACTCATAATCTCTCCAACCCGATTTAAATCACTTTGACACACATCTTCTTCACCTGATTCAAAAAATCCACAATCAGAATCAACTTGTAGATAATGAAACCTCAGAGAAAGTAAGTGTTTAGAGAATTGTACTTGGAAGATCTGAAGACGAACAAGGAAGTGGTAACAAAGGAGCTGAAGAATTTGACTTAGCCTTCTTAGGACGAGCATTCGTCTTCCGTTTTCTAGGCTTTACGATTTCTTCGATCACAACATTAGCTTCTTTCTCTTCCACAGCTGCATCTGACCTTGGTCTCGACCTCCTGTGATTCCTGGGAGAGGATAAATGACCCTTTTGACCTCCTTTAGGTCTGCCCCTCTTACGAACTACATCAGTATCTTCAGAGGCCATTTCGAGTCTATCAGCTAAACGGGTTTTCGATTTTCGGAGTGGAGAAGGAGAAAGGAGAATATTTCGAAGAGGAACAGGAGAAGTATCGTTGTTCAGAACCAAATCAAGACAGTGACTTGGAGATTTTTGATTCGAATGCGAAGCTGATTTAGTATTTGATCGGCGATAAGGAGGCGTAGAAGAGTCCATTTTTAATTGTGTTTTAATGGTGTAATAAAATCTTCTGAGAATTGACTTGAAATCTAAGAGAATTTATGGCGTGGATCATATAGCCGTTGGACGATTTTTTTGTTTTCCTTTTTTAAAAGGTTCCATTTTGAACCTCGACAACAGTGAGCAAACGTGGTCCGTTTATTTTAATGGTCTTATATTACAAAAGGTTTTTATACTTTATTACCAAATCCAACAATGTCTTAATAACGTAAAATCCAATTTGCTTTTAAGCTGTGGAGAATTGAGAATGTAAATCTTATTTCTTTATGTAAGCTTGGTGGAGTATCTCTGTGTAAAGTGTTGGGTTTATATAAAAATAGAGGATTGTCTTGATCAAACAGTTCCATAGGTTGAACCGACATGACATTTTGAACAGTTGCGATTTTTAAACTTTGTTTAGAATGGTCACAATGGTTCTTTCACCCATATGTCTTACTATAAATAGAGGTCTTGTCTCAGCCATTGATGGATATGTTTTTCCAAGTATTCATTTGAGAGAAACAAAAAGATTTATTCTTAAAGTTTTTATTCTTTCTAAGTGTGATTCAAGCTAAAGTTTGAGTTCGACAAGGCTTCGGAGTTTGACAGTACCGCCGTTCCGAAGAGGTTAGTCCGTCCTATCCTG
>KE159326.1:0-78162 GCA_000411055.1 Leavenworthia alabamica
TTTATTCGGTTTGTTCGGTTTAATTTACACTGAATAAACTGAATCGGAAGGTGAATTTTCAGATTTATTCGGTTTATTTGGGTTAATCGAATTGAATTCAGAAATAATTTTTTTTTATCTAAAACTGAACCGAACAAACTGAAAACCGAACTGAACAAACCGATTTTTTTTCGGTTTTATTTCGGAACTAATTTTTAAAAAGTGAACAAACCGAAAAACCGAAAAAACCGAACCATTTACACCGAATAAACCGAATGTCCAAAACTAAAACTACCGTAAAAAACAAATGTAAACAAGTTATGTGTCATGTCAATACTATGGTTCCGCCCCGGATTTGTATGACATATAGTTTCAAGAAAAATAAATCACAAAAAAAAAAATTAGAGACGAATTCAAAATTTGGCAATAAAGTTTGTTGTCATGTCACTCTCAAAAATATTATAATGTTGAAAAATAAAAATATAATGAGTAAATTGACCTTAACAAATCATCAAACCAACGTTCTCTCCTTATTAACTACTAAGTATTGAAAATATGATGTTGCATTATCTCATACGGCCACCACGTATTAACATAACCAATTTAAATTTAATTCAAAATTAAAAAAAATACAAACCAAATTTTGAACCAAATTTTCTTGCACATGCAAACAAATTTCAAATGTATGTGTAATAATAAATACTAAAAAAATTAGGTTTGGGCATGAAGCGAATATTTAGAGTTTTTCTACTATTTGTTATTCGATTTGTTTATACCGAATATATAATATTGTGATTCGCTTTGATTCGAAAATTTCTGAATATTCGGAAAATCGAATATTCGAAATTTTTTAGATTATTCGCGAACTATTTGGTTAGCTTCGATTAGTTTTTTTTGTCTAATTTTAATTTTTTTAATCATAAATTTTTATATATATACAAAACATTTTTTAAAATATACCTAATATTCGAACAAAGTATTTTATAAAATATTCGAATATTATGATAATATAGAGAATATAAAACTTATTCAGAAAATAAATCACTATAATCATTAAACTTTCTGTTTATACATATATATTTATAATTATATATTTTAATATATTTATATATTTTAATATATTTATATATATGATAAATATCCGAATCGAAGCGAATATTAGGTCATTCCAAAAATGATATTTGATATTTGATTCGTTTTTAACAAATACTATATTTTGCTATTTGATTTGCTTCGAACAATTACGAATATTCGAATTTTTTTAATCGAATCAAACCATGCATATTTTTCCCATGCCTAATGAAATTTTTTCCAAAAATAAATAAATACTATGTCATGGGAATATTTTGTAGTTAAATAAAAAATAAAACTATGTAAAAGTTGAATGTTTCTAATATGTAAATTTCAAACAAAAGTGGTTATCAGTATCTAATAAACTTCATATTACGAAAGATTCCAAGTGAATTTATTAATCACAATTGTTCTATTTTTAACTATTAATTAAAATAGTAAAAAAATATTAAATTGAACGAGTTTAAAGTAAAATAATTATTATATTTTACTTTTGATAACTTATACCAACGACGAAGACAAAGGATACCATTGTTATCAAGTCAACGATGTGGCCTAAGCCAACTTCACATAGAGAATGAGAGAAAACATTACCAAATTTATTATTATTATTTTAGTTAAATTATTAATTAATCCAGCTTAAAGGGAATTAACATAAATATTTAGAAGAAGCAATGTTCTTCTAGATGAAAATGATATATATAATTCATATATAACCATTTCATTAATAAGTTACAAGTGTATAACTCTAGCCTATCACAAAAAAATAATAAGATGGCTTATGATAGTCAAAGAATTTTCTAATAGATCCAAAGATGCTACTACCCTGGAAAATGTCTACCTCAAATTATAATAACACAAATCTTATTTATCAAAAAATTAAATACAAAATTATCATTAATAACCAACAAAAGTATTATAATAAAAATGAAAAATAAAAATAAAATAAAATAAAATAGAGTAAATTTTGCAGTAAATAGAAACTATTTTATGCAACCTCATAAATAGAGTTTTGTCTAAGAAAATTGAAAATAAAATTAAAAAACAATTAAAAAAAGATCTTACTAATTTAAATATATTATTCATAATTAAATATAATTAGTGGCTAATTAATACCTTGTTGGCTGGCTCTATAAGACAACAAAGACTTATTTTTTAAGCTCTTCACCAATATCTAACCTCTCTGACTCTCTCTTTCACAATTTAGCACTAACCCTTTTCATAGAAACTTCATAATCTCTATATATTCAGAAACAAAAAAAAAGATCATTAAACCAAAATTGAGACACAAAAAAATTTCTAAAAAAAAAGATTATATTCTTTCAGATGAAACCAATAAAATTTTCTTGGAAGGATATATGTTTACCAAGCTGTATCAACAACAAAAACCAAAAGACAACAGAACCTCCATTAAAGGAAAGACTTCTTCTACTCCCAAGACAAAACTCTACTCCAAAGAGAGTTTACTTGTCTGATTTCAGCAACTCAACCATCTCAATCAATGACTTCTCTAACTCTTTTCTCATAGACATTCACATCTTTACCTATGAAGAACTCAAAACAATCACACAAGGCTTCTCAAAGTATAATTTTCTTGGTGAAGGAGGATTTGGTGAAGTCTATAAAGGGTTTCTTGATGATAGTCTCAAGATTGGTTTAAAAGCTCAACCTGTTGCTGTTAAAGCCTTGAAACAAAATGGTGGACAAGGACATAGAGAGTGGCTGGTAATGATTTTTGCATTATATTTTCATTCTATATGAGAGTGAGATCATGAAAACTAATATAAAACTTTTCTTTATGATTGTTCAGGCTGAGGTTATAATTCTTGGTCAGTTGAAACATCCACATCTTGTAAACTTGATTGGATATTGCTGTGAGGATGATCATAGGCTTCTTGTCTATGAATATATGGTACGAGGAAACCTCGAAGATCGGCTATTTCAAAGTGAGTTGGTTTATAAGATCATACAAAAATCTTAGAAAAATGATTGTTATAGATAGATTTAGATTAGTAACAATGTGAGTATTGTTTGGTTACAGAGTATGGTGGAGCATTGCCTTGGTTAACAAGAGTCAAGATTATACTTGGTGCTGCCAAAGGTCTTGAGTTTCTTCATAAAGAAGAGAAACCTGTTATATACAGAGACTTTAAGCCTTCTAATATACTCTTGAGTTCGGTAAATATATGAAACTTTTCTCTTCATATTTTGTATTTTCATAAGATTTAACATAATCTCATTCTTGAAACTTTCAGGACTTTAGCTCCAAGCTTTCAGATTTTGGTTTAGCTACAGATGGATCTGAGGAAGAAGACTCAAAATTAAGAGTAATGGGCACTGAAGGTTATGCAGCTCCAGAGTATCTCTCAGAAGGTAAAAACAACATGATCAGAAGATTACTTTTCATGTGTTCTTAGCTTTACCATGTTTCTTGGATGTATTTTAGGTCATTTAACAACAATGAGCGACGTTTTCAGTTTCGGAGTTGTGCTTTTGGAGTTACTAACAGCTAGAAAAGCTATTGAAAAGTACAGATCACAAAGAGGAAGAACACTAGTGGAATGGGCAAGACCTATGTTAAAAGATCCAAACAAGCTTGAAGAGATCATAGACCCAAGTCTTGAAGGTAGATACTCAGTTGAAGGGATCAGGAAGGTAGCTGCTTTGGCTTACCAATGCTTGAGCCATAACCCTAAGTCAAGACCCACTATGACCACTGTGGTCAAGACCCTAGAGCCTATTCTAGACCTCAAAGACATCCAAAACGGACCTTTCGTGTACATTGTTCCCACAACAAGTGAAAATCAAGTTCATGACATTAAAGGTAAAGATGAAGTCAAAGTCTCAAAAGAAGAAACAGAGAAGAAAGCAAAAGTCTCCAAACATCATCGAGCAAGTCGAAGAAACAAACGTAAACACAAGGCAATGAAGTCTCGTGCTGTTTATTCAGACACTGCTTTGTATAAAAGTCTAGGAACCAGTTTATACTCCCCAGCCAAGTAACTTAAACCCAAAAAAAAAAATTGTTTAATTATTATAAAGGTAAAAAAAATATACTAGGATACGTTAGAAAATACAAAGAAAGAGTTTGTGTTATGTAACCACAGATGTTTAAGTGTGAATTGTATTGAATGTTCAAAAGGGACATTAAATCTTTAAATTGACTGTAGTTTAATTTCACCAACTAAGAATTGAAGTAGTAAGCTTGTTGTTGTTGTTCTTAGTCAATGTTTTAGAATATGAGATACATACGTAAGCAAGTCTTATTTTCAGACAAAACAGTTTGATATAAAGACAAGAACTAGATTACATAACTTGGTTATGAAGAAAGACTTTATCAATCTTACCAAACCCCACTTAAAAGACGTGTAGTATACTCTTTTATGTGGGTTGTTTTTGTCTTCTCTAATTTCTACATGGTCCTTATTGACAAATAAGAAGCAGCCAGGTCTTTGGTGGAGTTGTCTATTTCTATGGAGACTTGAATACCTAACAAGGTTATGTCACTAATTAAATTTACTTAACCGATACAGAGAACTGTGATGAACCGGATTAATATCTAATTGATTATTCAATTTTTATAAGATGAATAAAACATTATTGGTATTGGATTACATCATCCATCAGTTAATTACAAGATTTGTCATCCAATGAAAAAACAAAAGCTTCCAAAGATTTATCATTAGCATGTTAAGATTCAACCATATAATATTTTCGAGAAAATTAAAAACTAATTATTATTTAAGCGTTACTAATTAAAAACTGATATTATTAAAAAAAGTTGTACAAAGATTCTAACAATATATATTAATATACTGTTATATTTATTTATAATTTTATTTATTCCAACTAAAATATTTTATAACATATAGCATTGCCAAAATTATAACTTCACATCCTAAAAAACTATAAAATACAATCACATATACTAAAATATAGTTATTGATAAATCTATACTATAAACAAAAAATACAATTATTAATATATTATATAAAATAGACAATATAAAAATTAACAAAAAAACAAAAAAAATGCATACTAATATATTTTAATTATTATTGCAATTTTAAATTTTAAATTATCATATATAATCTAGTTTTTATTTATTTATTTATTTAAATCGTCTACACACACATTTTCAGCATAATCAACATCTCTCAAATCCTTGGAGAGATACTCATTTACAATTTTACAAATAATAATAAATTATGAATTTAACTAGTTTTATTTGCTTAAAAAATCTATATATTTACTTAATAGTAAAAATTTATTTACTACTAAATCGATACGCTATTAGGTACGCCTCTACAAGTTACACCCGGTTCAGAACTCGGAGCCATCAACTCATACGGTAAAACTCCGGCCCCACACCTATTCCTACGGCTAGGATCACGATTCCTCTTCTCAATCTCCTTTTCTATCCGTCCAATCTCTGCCGAGAATCCGTAAAATGCATCCACGATCTCAGCGTCTCCAGTCCATATCGACGGTTGTTGTCTCTCTCCGATATACTCCTCATCCGATGAGTGCGTCGATAATGTATCAACCACCGCCATAAACTTGGTTGTTTGCAATATACTCGGCATTGAAGAGAAGAAATACTTTTGCGGATCTTCTAGAAAACTTGTGAACTCGGGATCTGACTCGTCGGGAATCAACCGCCGCATCAATGGTGGNAGTTCGGAATCATTTAGGATCAGGTTTGGGTTAGGGTAATAACGTTTGACGTAGGTTCGGACCCAGGTTTGGATTGCGGACCATAATAAAAGACCATCGTTGGCGTATGGGTAGTCTTCAACAAGTAGTTTTAACCCATGTGGTTGTGTCGGGTCAGGAACAGCCATTCCCCTGAAAATAAAAATTAATAATTATAAAATTGTTAGATTCAACACAACAATTATTACAAGAAGAAAAAAAAAACACTCATTGAACCAGACACTACAATAATATATTCATTACAATGCCTTCACTAAGTAGTCTAAGTTATATATAAATTTAGTGAAGATTAAATTTGTTAACGTATTGAGTCATTACCTTCGGATGAGATCAGCAGGGAGGCCTTCCTTATCGAACCGCCAATGATTCTTATAGGCAGCGGCACTAATCTCCAAACCATATTGACCAGCTGTGAAGCATGACTCAATCACACCATCCGCACTAATCAAAGTCTGTCGTGCCACGGCATTGATCTCCAAAGTATATCTCATATGAGGGTCCAATAATTTAAATATCGGATGCATTGCACTCAACTGTCTATGTGCAGCCAATATAAATGGCTCTAGACACGCATGGGTTCGTAACCAATGGTTCACAAGCTGGTGAACACCAGCGTCATTTGATCCAACATGAGCCTTGGCTAGCTGCCACATCCAGTTGGAGGTTGCATCTACAGGAGGAGTGACCACACGCTTGGACTTTTGGGTTGAACCCGATTGAGGAGGGAGGCTTAGCTCAATGGCTATAGGCTTGAGTGTACCGAGATGAGTCAAGAACAATATGGTTCGAGTAGCATAAGCCTTGCGTCCATCGAGAGCATTGATTCGATCTAAAAATGGTAAGTATATATCATGGAAGTCCACCATGAACAATCGATTCGTCTCCAACGCCTGAAAGTTCAATCAAATTAATTAATACTTTACTTTGAAAAAAGACATTTGTATAAGTTAATGAGATCATGTATATCTAAATTCTTACTTGTTGCACGGATAAGCCGTCAAGGTGACCGATGATATGGTCTTCGGTAAGAGCGGAATGAAGACCTGGACCATAGATCTCGGGGTCAAGATTGCTGACTGGTGGATAAGTCGTGACTCGTTCTATGTTGACTGGGTTGATCCCAGCTATGGCTTGGCGTGCGAACTCGTCATCTCGAAGCCACGCGTATTTATCCTCTGCATTAAGGGAGCAAGACTCATTAGACAAGTTAAAACTATATAATAACAAGTGTTAGCAATTTAGAGAGTTAATATAAAACATAAACACGCTTTTCCTTTATTTAATTATTTTCAAACTAATATAACTAACTACCACCACTAGCCAAATTTAGCTTTTAGTGGAAACAACAAATAAAGAAAGGAATTGAGCACGTGAATCATATTCTCTTATTGAAGGGAATCTAAGGTGAAGTTTCACTGTTGGTTCCAAATACAAGTGGCAGAAGCTTATAGCAAACCATCAAATAAAGGCAAATTTTGGTAATGAGTAAAATATGTAATGACATAACTAAACGATGTAAATGGTGTCAAAAATAAAAAATAAATGTGCTTACTTGAGACTATTTTGGGAGTATCGTATCTAAGCAAGCCTTCGCTAGATTTTTGGAGAGTAGTGACAATATTCTTAGGCAAAGGGAACTTCTTAAACATATCATCTTGAAACCCTAACTTGAGAAGCAAGCCTTCTTTATAAAGACTATCAATCTCATTGAAGTTAGCAAAGTCCTCAGCCAAAATACTAGCTTTTAGAGAAGGTAAAAGGTTATGTAAAACTGCCTTAAGCCTACAAGCAGCAAAAGTGTTTTGCTTAGACTCCTCGAACTGTTCATCTCTTGGCACATACATCGGTAATGGTTTCTCCACTCGTCTTTCAGACATTAGATCAGTGTCTGATGAAGACCGACCCGTTCGACAACGTCTAGGGTAAGAAAACTCACCACCACCAAACGTAGGACGAGCTAGTTCACGTGATATGTCAGGATTACCTATGTCGTTGTAGACATCAAAGTCATAGATCCTGTCTGATAATTTCCTTTCTCCTTTACCATTTCCTCTTAAATTCTCCAACTCTTTCTCTCTTAATGCTCTTAGACCAGATGGTGTCTCGTTAGGCAAGTAAGGCTGCGCAAATTTTGTAAAAACATTTAATATTTAAATCCAAAATATGTAGTTGGAACGTTACGTTTATATATGGACCCACCATGACAAGACTATATGATATATATGATGTATTCACATTTAATGAGATAATTAATTACCTGATTAGTGAAAAAAATTCGTTTAGAAGGATGATCATTTTGGGATTGGACCCAAGAGTTACAAGGGAAGTGAACAGGGCCACATGCAAAACCTTCAATGGTGATGCTCTCAAGGAAGAACTCTTTTTGGTGTTTGTTCGTCACCGTGATTGCTCCCGGTGAACCAAAGGAGGAATCCACCGTGAACTCCGCCGTGTAATGAACTCTCTCAGCCTTTGAATTCGATTTCTTTGACCAATCTTTTAATACCGCAGCTTTACTCTTCTTAGGCTTATTCGTTTCTGATAACAAAGTTTGATAATTAATATTTACAAAATTAGTCAAATAAAAAAAGATTTGACTAAAACAACCCCGACTTACTTGGATCAACTTGAGTACTAATAAGCTCCAAAACAACGTTTCTACCGATTTTATCAGTAAAAGCATCTAAATGCTTAACCAAAGTTTCTTTAAAATCTTCTTTGTTCTTATTCCTCACAGTTGCAACTGCTCTCACCTTAAACTTCACAGCCTTCTCTTCTTCCTCTTCACTATTTCTACCAACAGTGCCAATACGCAGCGTTTTGACCAAATCATCACTGATTGCTGCCACGATACGGCCAGAGTTAGTGGCTTTAATAGGTCTCTGATCAAAAGGGTTGATTGAAAACTGCGTTCTTTGTGTCCAACGTGACTGAAACGACGTCGGAAGTAATGATCTCTCGAAAATTAAACGAGAACCCATCATCTCTTTAGCCAAAGCCATGTACAAATGAATGAATAAGTAAAGCTAATTAATCAAGAAACCTGAGATGGCAAGAAAAGGTTTTAATTAAAGCTTTATTTGGTGAGTTCTGATTACAAATAATAAGCAAGATCATAGCTATTTATATACTTCAGCTTAGCTATTTCGCCGTCCACACGTTTTTTTAATTGGAATATTCGTAGTTACTTGTTTTTTTTTTTCCAGTCAAATCATATTTTTATTCGTTTTGTAAAACAATAAAAAAAGACGAGAATTTTTCAACACATACGCTAGATTTTTTGAATAATAATACGGACATTTTTATGTTCAAGTCAAACTAATTTTCAACATTTTTTTTTATATAAAATCAATTAGTAATACCTTGGAAAAAAAATACTTTGAATAAATAAACATTTTACTTTTACAAAAATTTACGATTTTAATTTGTTTTTCAGACAAAATAAGTTGTTCTAGTTTAGTCAAACTGAGTTCCGAGTCAGACACAAACGCGTCTTAATAAAAGTTAAGGAAGCAAACGAGAAAGTTAATAACTGAGAATATCGTATAATTGTTGAAATGACAATATTACCCTTGATTTTTCCGGAAATGGTGATTATATCCCTGGGATCGTCAAATAAAGTTGACCATGCCTTTTACTTTATAAATAAATAAATAATAAATAACAACACAAGTGAAGTAAATAAATAATTCAGCATTTGGATCTTGAAGATCGGTTTATGGTAGTTTGATAAAACAGTGGATTTTATATTTTAATAAGAAAATATTTTTAACAGTAACCGGAAATGGTGATGTTATATTGGGCTCCTCAAAGAAAGTTGACCATGTCACGTTTACAATATAAAATTACTATTGAGTATTTGTAAATAGTGTCACAATGAAATATCTTCTAAGCAAAATCTTTGAGGCTCTCGAAAAAGATATCAAGACAACAAATTATATTACGTAACATGTAGGTTGATTGGTTATTAATGAAATCAGTTGTGTGACTTGTGTCCTTGATCACATAGAACTGTTAACAGAGTTCATATTTGTTAGATAATATATATATATATTTCTTAAACATGTTGATAACTATATAGTTTAGTTAATTAAGAATTAATTCTTTATCCATTTTATTTCATAAAATTTTCTTGGAACGATAAGTATTCACCTTTTAGTATACTTATCCTTGTGAATCTTTATCATTTATAAAACATCTTGAGATGCTGTATAGATTTGTGTGCTTATTCACTGATGTATCATCGTAAATTCTAAACATGCACGTAAGCACTAACCAAAAACTTATATTCGATCATTACAAATAATATATATATAACCCTACAAATAACATATATATAAGCACATAATTTAATTTATAACAAATTTTAGTTATAGTTTTATGTATAAACTAATCAATGCTCACACTTTTAAGAAGTCAATAATATTTTCTTTGTACATTTTTCAATGAAGAAGAGTATCATCATCTTGGTCGTTTATAGCCATCATTTTGGTACAAAAAAGTTTGCTTACGCCCGCCTCTTGAGTTTGGCCAAATAGTCACTTTAGGTTTAGTTATTAGTTCATGAAACTTCGTTAAAGCTTTTAGACTTTTACTAGTATACCATAAGACCACTCGATCATTAATTGATTAGTCTTATGTATAGAGAGTGCATTCGTATATTGAACCTTTAAAAATGATATATCGTTGAGATCGGTTGTGAATTAAATCATGAATGTTTATTCAATTTTTTGACATTAAACTAGTGGTACTAAAAATTTTATATATATATATATATATAATTGTTTTTCTCGATATTTTTGTTATTAGTTATGTACTTATTTATGTAATATTATTGACCAAAATTTGTTGTTTGATGTAGGTGAGACATATTCATATTATATTGGTGAAGAGTCTAAAGGATTTGTCTCCGGCCTCATGAACAACGCCATTGATAACTCAATATATATGACTTTAAGGAAACTATAATTCACAAAGTCAAAACTTATATAAAAATGTAAAGTTGAAACCCATGCAAAAAGCTGTATACCAATAATTAATTTTATAATATATACGTTGTCTCTAGTTTGAATAATATCATGATACGTCTGAATGCTTATTTTGAACTCTTCTTACACCTAAGAATTTCAACGGAAAATAATATTGATAATGGTGTTTTAACACATAAGAATTCAAGAACAAGAAATATAAAGTTGTGAACGTCAGACACTCATGAGTCACATTTTCGTGGACGTCTGTATAGGGCCACTCAAGATCTAGTATATTTTTCCTTATATAATAAAATTTGTAGCCTTAGACAAACGGATCGGATTGTTCGGATCGAATCAGTAAAATCCAAAATAAATCGGATTTAAATTAATTGAATATAGATGAATAAGTTAATCGGTACAATTTTATTTCTAATTCAGATTTCGGATCGGATCGGTTTAAAATAATCAATTTATTTGAATTGTTCGGATTAAAATTTAATTTTGAAATAAAATTATATAATTTTAATAGAATAAATCGATCAAATAAAAATTTGATCTGATTAATTCGAATTTTTTTTCATTGATTCAAACCGATTAATTCGAGATTTTTTTCGATTTATTCGGTGAATTCTAAAATTTCCAAACAATACGATTATCGAATAATCCAATCCATTTGATCCGATTAATCCGAATGCCTAGAACTAAAAACTTGAGCAAAATTTATTTTCGAGCAATCATTAATATAAAATTGCTTGTCTAATACTATTCACATAAAATCCTATAGACGGCGTAGTATAGCGTATTTGATGTGTTTGAAAATTACTCAATGAACGTGGCTAAGTATTTATCAGCCACGGATTAAAACAACTATGCTTTAAGTGTGGCACCGGCCACTCGGCTAGGGAGCTATGTAGCCAAAAAAAACATTTGTAACTTATTACAATTAAAATATTTTTGATAAACATTTGTAAAAAATTTTAAATTTAAAATATTTTTGATAAATTTTTACTATCAAACTCTATGAATTACAATTAAATCAACATTTTTATACATCATTAATAATGATGATGTTGATATATGATGTGAATAGTATACATCATTTACTCGAATTATTGGAACCAACAAATTTAATTCGAGAAAGTCACTACTGTATATGATGTTCTCCACTGAATTATGAAAATGTAATATTCAAAATTCGAAAAAGCTAAATATCAAAATACATAAGTTTCCACTTTCTACATAAGATTTTTTTTGTTTTGTCTCATCAAACATGAACCTTATTTTATTGGGCTTTTGGTACGTTGAGTATAGTTGTGGACTATGGTATATAATATAAGCCCATCTAGCCCGTCAGATTTTTTTAAGTGGCTATAATTAATTAGTGAGGTATTATTAGAATATCAAATTAATATATGTAAAAAGCTAGATTGCTTAATCTTTAGTTATACAAAAATATAAGTAACATATACATGATTGATCCATTCTTAAAAATGTCATATACAAAGAAACATCGTATCAATGATATTTTATTCTAAGAAGATATATAACAAGTTGAAGAAAGACTTAATTGTTAAGTAGACGAAAATTTCGAATCAATGTATTTAGCCTATTTACGAGTACCAACACGTTACATTGATGCTCAAATTATATTCTTGTTTTTATGTTTTTAATCATATAAATAGAATAAATTCCAAATTTAATAAATTATTATGAGTTAGTGAAATTGGACAACTAACCCATCTAAGCTTTTTAAAAAAATCAACAAAACATATCTTATACGTTTGTATTTTGTACATATTAATACTTACTTATTCATGCGTTACGAAATAGTCTTTTCATAAAAAAAACTATAAGTTAAAAAAAAAATGAAAACACCATTTTCATTTGTTGTGTGATAGAGAATCATCACAGAGATAAGCATGGCCCTACTAATAATACCTTCGATTGTTATTGTTCATACATGTCTTTTCTATATGATAGATTAGTAAGAATCTCTATTTTTCAATCATAAAAATTATAATAGAATAATATATATTTTTAATTTATGTTTATATATGTTTATAGTGACACAACTCCGAACCTTTTAAAGTTTTTAGCAATTGGGTAAAGAATATAAAAAATGAACAAGAATTATTCTTTTTAGCCCAAAATTTTCCAAATGTTACAAACAAATCCGGCAAAAAAACAAATACATACAGAGACCGATTTTGGTTTATCTGACGAAAATTTCAAATCTGTAAACCGGATTTTATTTTTATCCAGGTGTGTCCTAAACCGACGGTTTAAACATTTTATTATTTTCAAGCTTTTTCAAGTCAAACTAGCAAAACAGCTATCAGACCTAGACAAAACATTAGGAACACAATCATGATCTTTATTGTCTTTAGAAGGACTATTAGGCATAGATCTAAGCATTCTTGGAGAATCTAAGCTTCGTTTCAAGATCTGTCTCATAGCTGAGATTAAATGACCAGTTGGGTTTGGTGGTGGGCTTGATGATTTGAATGTATTACACATGTTCATGTGTCTTGCCATAGCTTCTTCTGTAGTTAACAATCTTTTAGTTCTTATGACTTCGTATTTCACAGCTTCTGAACAAAGTCCACAGATCCATTTCCCCATGTAAAGCTCTTTGATCATGTTTATATATGATTGTGTACACTCCTCGGTTAATCCACAGCAGTCACATGTCACTGACTCTGGCTCATCGCTAGATGATGATGGTGAGATGATTATTACCTCTGGTGTTGAAATAAGCAGTGTTGGATCAGTTAGTAAACTTGTAGACATGGTTTCTTGAGTTAAACCTGGTTAAGAGAATTTATAATATAAATGTTTAGATTAAATATATAAACAAAAACAAAAACAAAACAAGAAGAGATATGTTTACCAGTAGATGAAGGTGGTGAAGACAACACAACACAACTTTGCTTGTAATATTAATTTAGAGAAATGATTTTTGAAGAAATAAATACTTTTTATTGAAGAAATTTTGATTTTTACTATTTATCTTTCGTTTTTCCACTCTCCATCTTCTAAATTCCCTTCTTCTCCAAGAAAAATTTCACAAAATAAAACCATTGCAAATATAGTAAATTAAAAACACACAAAAATAATATTTAATCAAATAAAAAAATACCATACAAGGGAAAAACACAAGTAGTTCTTAAAAATCAACGATCTTGAAAATATTTTTGGGAAAATAATATTTGTAGAGATTATTAGAGAATGTGAAGGCGAAGGAGAAGCAATGATTGGTGTTATAAAGGATTGAAAAAATAAGAACAGTAGTATAAGCCACGTCAGATCTTTGATTTTTTTTTACAAGTTTTAATCCTCACCGTTAGATTTAGAACTAGCCAGCTGGCAATGAGACCGACCTTTTCTCTAAACGTATTCACACAATGTTTTAATTACTTCAGCCGCTTCCGTTTGGTTTCATTTGACTAATTTAGCCAATCGTATATTGCCACGTGGTTGATAATATTTTCTCCCTAAATTATTGTTCAGTTACGCACGGCACATAATATATATGTCTAGTTAATCACGCATTAATTTTGTTTAATCTAATCTAATTTGATTTTGATTTGGATTTTGATTTTGATTTTGAATGGGTTTATTTCTAATTTTGAAAATGTTAAGGGTGTTTGTAAAAAAGGTAATTAATAAATGAGGTAAATCTTGTGTGTTATAACACGACCAAGTCAAGTTATTACTATTTAACTATGTGTTAATCGTGGAAAGTTTTGTTATATTTCAGTAGCTAATTATTAATTAGATACAATAATTGAAAATTATATCAACCAAATTTAGAAACATTTTTTCTTTTTATAATTGCAAGAAACAATAATTTCAAAACTAAAAGAAAAATAATATGTCACTAAAATTATTTTTCAATTTTTTTGATAAATAAACTTAGTTTTGAAATAGTAGTTTAAGGAAAGAAATAGTTTAATAGCATTATAAATATATAAATCATATGATGTTATTCTCATATGATGGTTAATATTAAAATAATACATTTTTTATAGAAAAGTAATATGAATCTTATAATGGCCACGTATATAATTAATATTTTATTTGTATGATTGCGTGGAATAATTAAAACAAAAGGATATGCCATGTTGGCGATTCCTTATAGATCCAATATAAACCTTATAGTCAATTAAGAAAGAGTAAGTTGTCATAATTTTTTTTAATAATTTTCATGTCATTTTAATACTATATTATATGCAATGTATAAGATCGATGTTGACAAAAAGAAAAGCAACAGATCGACAAATATTTTGCTAAGCACCATAGATAGAAATAGCCAACCGCCCAAATAGGACAAGATTAGTGGAAAATATCTTAGCAATGATTAACAATTTTTAAATTCAACTAAAATATTTAGTTGTAAAAAATTTGTCATTTTAAAAAACCCAGGCCTCAAGGCCCAGTGGATCCGTGTTTAGGTATTGGACCTTAGTTTCTTTTGATCATTTGGCCCATTTGATATCGGGCTCTGAGAGTGCAAGGTTGAGTATTCTATTTTTAAGTTATTTTAGCAAATAAACTATCCTGTTTTTTTTTGCTTATTATAAGCATTAAACCATTTAATTAGTCCAAAAGAAATTATATTAAATCAAAGGAGTTGGTAATGACACGCACATTCATGTCGTTTTCAAAATGATTGTACTTAGTGACCTTATGAAGTGATTAGTACTATATACGTACTACTTAACTAAATAAACTAAGATTATTCCTCGTTTAATTTATTTCAATCGATGACACGTAGTTAAAACTTACATATATATAAATAAATATTATAACTTATATTGACTGAATTATCAAGAAGATACATAAAATAGTACAATTAATAGTAATAATTTAATAGTAACATAACGTACAAAATGTCGACATTTTGGGTGGCCCGACGCCAAGTGGTTAGTGTTCATAATATAAAGTAGGTAGGACCCACTCAAATCTTAGTGGACCTTAACCTAAATATGAGTAATTAAAACTTTGGCCAATTTTTATTAAAACTCTCATTAGTAAGTAGTAACGTTAAGAGTGGCAGACAATAATCCGTTAAATCAGATTTTACTCAGTTAAAGCTAACCATCGATTTTTTTTTTTTTTTTGTAATTAAAGGCTAATCTATGCTTATTTATACGATATTTATGCCAAAACCGTCACTATTTCATAGATTATGCATAAAAATATTTGTAATTGGTATCTAAAATTTAAATGATCACGGATAAGGACAAGAAACAACAACAAAAATTTAGTCTTGGGTCTACAGTTTTTCGTTTCGATTTTGGTTCGGTTCTACGCATATAGAAACCAAATATTTAAAAAAAAACGGTTCTGGTTCGTTTTTTCGGTTCGATTCCATAGTTTTATATTTGTAATGGAGATTCAAAATATTTTAAAAAGTTATTCGAATTCATTTTGGTTTCTATATTTTATATATATATATAATCAAAATAAGCAAAAATATCCGAAAATTTCAAAATATCCTAAATTTAATTATATAAATTTGTAATCAAATTAATTAAAATAATCAACATAACAAAAAAATCTAAAATATCATAAATTTAACTATATAAATTTGTAATCAACATAACTAAAAGAATCAAAATACCCAAAAAAACTAAAATATATTTAAACACCCAAACATAATTGAAATACTCAAAAATGTCCAAAATATATAGAATTACCCAAATATAAAAATTATACTTTATATAAATGTAATTAATATTTATATATATATAATTTTATTTTTGGATATTCGATTTTACTTTCGGTTATTCGGTTCGGTTCGATTCGAATTTAGTTCTTCGATTTTAAGCATACAAAAACCGTATGAATATTTTACAATAATGGTTCTTGTTTCTGTTTGGTTCTAGATAAAAACCGAACCGAATGCCCAACCCTAGAAAAATTCCTGCCAAAAAAGTAATAAAAATGCTGGTATTTATTTTTTAAACATCTAGTACTCATAGCTAGAAATTAATAGTCACAATAATCAAATAAAGCTGTTTTTTTATTAGTAATAATTAATGTAATTTATTGTACATGGCCTACATATCTAATTATTTGGTTTGTCGAATTATACTGAAAACTACGGACAAAAATAAAAAATACTGAAAAATGATCATGGACCGATATATACGTGGAGGCTTCTGTACAGATATTTTTAATGTAATTTTTAAATACTACATCTAACCATTAGATATTTTTTCCATCTACTATTATAATGTTTTACTGAAATCAAAAGTATAATCAAGTGACATTTTCAAATATTTTTTTATACTTAAAATCTAAAGTATAACCCACTTTTTTGTGATAATCCAAAAGCGACATCTCCGTACCTAATAGTAGTTATGGACATTCAGTTTATTTGGTGTAAACGGTTCGGTTTTTTTTGATTTTTTGGTTTGTTTGGTTTCTAAAAATTAGTTCCAAAGTAAAACCGAAAAAAATCAGTTTGTTTGGTTCGGTTTTAGATAAAAAAATATTTCTGAATTCAATCCGATTAATTCAAATAAACTGAATAAATCTGATAATTCATATTCGGTTCGGTTTATTCGGTGTAAATTAAACCGAACAAACCGAATAAATNAAAATTATACTTTATATAAATGTAATTAATATTTATATATATATAATTTTATTTTTGGATATTCGATTTTACTTTCGGTTATTCGGTTCGGTTCGATTCGAATTTAGTTCTTCGATTTTAAGCATACAAAAACCGTATGAATATTTTACAATAATGGTTCTTGTTTCTGTTTGGTTCTAGATAAAAACCGAACCGAATGCCCAACCCTAGAAAAATTCCTGCCAAAAAAGTAATAAAAATGCTGGTATTTATTTTTTAAACATCTAGTACTCATAGCTAGAAATTAATAGTCACAATAATCAAATAAAGCTGTTTTTTTATTAGTAATAATTAATGTAATTTATTGTACATGGCCTACATATCTAATTATTTGGTTTGTCGAATTATACTGAAAACTACGGACAAAAATAAAAAATACTGAAAAATGATCATGGACCGATATATACGTGGAGGCTTCTGTACAGATATTTTTAATGTAATTTTTAAATACTACATCTAACCATTAGATATTTTTTCCATCTACTATTATAATGTTTTACTGAAATCAAAAGTATAATCAAGTGACATTTTCAAATATTTTTTTATACTTAAAATCTAAAGTATAACCCACTTTTTTGTGATAATCCAAAAGCGACATCTCCGTACCTAATAGTAGTTATGGACATTCAGTTTATTTGGTGTAAACGGTTCGGTTTTTTTTGATTTTTTGGTTTGTTTGGTTTCTAAAAATTAGTTCCAAAGTAAAACCGAAAAAAATCAGTTTGTTTGGTTCGGTTTTAGATAAAAAAATATTTCTGAATTCAATCCGATTAATTCAAATAAACTGAATAAATCTGATAATTCATATTCGGTTCGGTTTATTCGGTGTAAATTAAACCGAACAAACCGAATAAATTAAACCGAAACATGATTTTTTACCATTATTCGGTTAATCGAATAAACCAAATATGAATTCAAACCAAACCGAAAACTGAATTAAAAATAAAAAATTTCCGATCAGTTTACTCTCTTAAAATCGAATAATCAAAAACCGATATAATTCGGTTCAGTTTTTGATAAACCGAATAAACTAAACCGAATGACCAAAACTAACTAGAATATATAAATTGTCATGTAAATTCTACATTTGACGGGAAAAAAAAATAGTGGTAGTGCCACGATTTTTTGGGTATGGGTAAGAGTTACTAACTGAGTATAATAAATATAGAACTAACTTGTCGTTTTATATTTATAGTCACACCATAACCGAAAATATATTCCTGTTATCTTTATTTATAGAAATCATTTTGTCGCCAAAAATTAAATTCAATTCAAAATAACAAAAAACATACTAAAATGTAAACTATTTTTCCCCAACTAACAACTATTATTGTGTTTAAAGTTTATACTGTTTTACTATGTTGGACTATTTTTTTTTACAAACTATATATTATATATTTCCTTTACAAAAAATCAGTTACTTGTATTTTAAAAGAAACCAATATAAAATATGGTGTATATATATTTGATTTCTTAGTTAAAATTTTCTCATTTTTTATATAAATTTTTTAGTTAAAATTTTCTTATTTTTTATTTAATATAATTTTTATTATAGATTAAATAATATAAAGATTTTAAAATCATAAGATAATATAGACCGATTAGTGTATTATGAATAGATTTTGTTTATTAAAAATATTATAATTATATAATGTTTTTTTATTGTAAATTTAAGTATTTGAGTGATATTGTTCGTCATAAAAATATTATACATGTAAATTTATTCTACATATTATTAATAAATACTGTTTTGTATATAATCGAATGATTATTATATTAAAAATAATTGAGATATTTTTAGTAATAATAATGTAATATATTGAGAAAAATTAATTAAAAAAATACCTGTCACTGTTCTGGCGGCAGAAAGCTTTACACGTGTACAATAACCATTGGGTAAACATCCCACTTATTATAAAATCATCTGTCGCCGTTCCTTTCACCGGCCGATTTTAAATCCCCCTTTAATCACGGACCTAAGATATCTTCACTTTCCGCATTTCCCTCTCAAAATCGCCGGAAATAAAAAAATGTCCGAAGAGTTCGCAGTTCGAGTTGAGCAAGGCCTTAAGCTCTCAAGAAGAATATACTACGGCAAAGGCATAACTCCTCCTGTAGTCCAAGATCCACCATCATCGCCTGAGAATTTTCTCCCGACGGCGATTACAGCTTATGCGTCAATCACAGATCCGGTAGCTGTTGATAACCCCGACGTCCCGAGCTATCAGCCGTATGTACACGCACGGTGTGATCCCTCGGCGCTTGTGCCGCTTCAGATGCTTGGAGTTGAGATGAAAGTGGATTGTTGGCTGGACACGGCGTTTGTCACCGTTACAGGACGGTGGCGAGTTCACTGTGTTGTGCCTAGTAAACGTTTTGACTGCTGTGTTGCTGTCCCAATGGGTG
Organism: Leavenworthia alabamica; assembly: GCA_000411055.1. Classification (NCBI taxonomy): domain Eukaryota; kingdom Viridiplantae; phylum Streptophyta; class Magnoliopsida; order Brassicales; family Brassicaceae; genus Leavenworthia; species Leavenworthia alabamica. The sequence continues at coordinate 19,789 of KE159326.1, forward strand.
AAAAGGTAATTTCATTACAACAAAACGACAAAAAAATTCTACTTTTATCTATCTTTTTTATTTCTTTCTAATAATAGCATTTTTGAAGATATTTTCTGGTGATAAGAATTGTAACACGTTTGATTTTTTGCTTAACAGGGTTCAATTTTAAGTGCTGAGATTGATGTTTTGAGTAATGAGAAGTCTTACACGACTAAATTAGTTTCAGATGAAGAATCTTCTGACTTTGAAAATATTCATAAAGACAAAGATTCACGTTTCTTTAAGTCTCATATCTATACTTTCAAGATTCCACATGTTTGTTGTTCTTACACTCTTTTGTCTCATTTTCCTTTTATAGCTGATTTTTCCTAATTGGATGATGTTGTTAATAACTATAGGTAGCTGGAGGATCAATCTTTTCAGTTAATGTGAATTGGTCTCAGAAATTGATTTACAGAGAAGGCAAGTTTCATCTCAATGTGCCTTTTAGATTCCCTGCTTATGTGTTTCCTGTAGGCAAGGAGATAAGTAAACGAGAAAAGATTTTGTTAAACCTTAACTCTTGTGTTAATGGTGGTGAAGTAGCTTGTAGTTACACAAGCCATCCTTTAAAGGTATTTTCATTTTTTTCATTTTTTTTTCTTTGAAATTATTACTATAGAATCTGTAATTATTATTTTTAGGTTATTCATGATGAAGTGGGTAAGTTAAGTTGTGAGTATGAAGCTGAAGTATCATCATGGTCAAGACTTGATTTTGTTGTTTCCTTCGATGTGAGTTTTCTTAATTAAGTGTATTTATCTTCTTCATGTTGCTTAGATTGATGTTTGTTTCCTTCCATTAGGTTTCTTCTGGTGATCTGAGTGGTAATGTTTTGGTTAAGTCTCCATCTCCTTGGGATTCAGATGATAGAGGAATGTTCTGTTTATATCTTTTCCCTGGAACTACCAAACATAAAAAGGTTTGTTCTTAGTTCTTACAGCTTTGAGGTTGTATTATGAATGTTTTTGCTTGTTGTGTGACATGATCAATGCCAATGGTATTATTATCTATAGCTTTTCAGAAGAAGAGTTGTGTTTGTAATCGATATAAGTGGAAGCATGAAATGGAAGCCACTAGAGGATGTAAAGAAAGCTTTGTTAGAGTCTTTAGCTAAGTTAGAAGCTGAAGATGTTTTCAACATAATAGCTTTCAATGACGAAATTCTCGAATTCTCAACTTCAATGGAGTTTGCAACAGATGAAACTATATCTGATGTGATTGAATGGCTTGATAGTAATTTAATTGCAAATGGTGGAACAAACTTGTTACTTCCACTCATGCAGGTCCTTTAGTCAACAATCTCTTTAACTTTCTTTTAAGACATAAGACAAAACTTCTCAAACTCTTCATGTGTTTGTGTGTTTTAGGCAATGAAATTACTTGAAGGAAGCAATATTGGAGTTCCTCTTGTATACCTTGTCACTGATGGATCTGTTGAGAATGAGAGAGAGATATGTAATGCTATGAAAGAACATTGTAGTAGACACGAAAAATCGATTTCTCCTCGGATATCTACCTTTGGCATTGGTAACTACTTTTGGTTCTTGCTTCTTTCATATAAATGTCAAAGTCTTGATTAGAAACATTACAATAGGTTCATTTTGCAACCATTACTTCTTGCAAACGCTAGCTCGGATAGGAAATGGTTACTATGATGGCACAAACAATACAGGTACATTGTAATCCAATCTGGTATAATTCATTTTTTTTTATTAATTTAGAATCAAGAAACTAAAAAAACATTTTCTTGATTTGTATAAACAATACACCTAGCTAGATTCATTTGAGGTTCAGATGAGTAGACTATTTGATACAGCTACTTCAACTATAGTAGCCAATACTACTTTTGATGCTCTCAAACTCCTACGTTCAGTTGAGGTACTTGAATAGCTTCAGTAACATCAAGATCTTGAAATTTATTTCTTGATTTTATTCTTGTTTGTTTGGTTTTGTAGCTGTTTCCTTCTCAGATTCCAGACATTACGCTTGGTCATCCATTGATCTTGTCTGGAAAATACAAAGGACAGTTCCCAGATGAAGTTGAACTCAGAGGCACACTTGCTGATATGACTTGTTTCTCAATTGACCTAACAGTGCAGAAGGCTAAAGATATTCCTCTAGACAAGGTTACTTAATTACTCATCATATAACCTTGTTAATGTAAGAAACACAACAAAGCTCCTTTTGCTTTTGTAAACAGGTTCTTGCAAGAAGACAAATCGATGAACTCACTGCTCGAGCTTGGTTTGAAGACAAGAAAGAACTACAAGAAAAGGTTTTAATAAGCAATGTGACTCACACATTTGTTTGTCTTGTTTCTTTCTTAACTAGTTTCATCTACTTTTGCTTGATTAGGTCACAAGACTGAGTTTACAAACAGGGTTTCCAAGCGAATACACACAACTAGTTTTATCACTCAAACATGACGAGGAAGAGAAGACGATAACAAGACCAGTTTCAATCAAAGATATCATACGCAACCCATCATACCAAATCCACAAACAGATGCAAAGGAACAATATCGAGAGAACAAGTTTGCTTGGGAAGCAAGGTTTTGGGTTTGGTAACGTGATAGCTACGTTAAAGAACGTACCACCTTGGATGGAGGAGATGAAAGAACCTGAAGGAGCAGAGATTTTGATAAGAGCTGCTTCAGGAGTTGTTGATCGAGTTTGTTGTATGTGTTGCTTACAGTGCATGTCGAAGGTGAGTGATCAGTGTACCATTGTCTTCTCTCAGCTATGTGCAGCTTTGGCTTGTTTCCAATGTATTGGTTGCTGTTTCGAGGTTTGTGGCTGTCTTGATCTCTAAAAATCAAGACACTGTAAGAGTAATGGTAAGAGACACAAAGGGAATGTGTAAATTCAGAATTGGATTTACTCTCTTTGAGGACAAAAATTAAGAATAATATAATTAATGTGTAAAATATGTACGTGTAATTAAAAAAAAACATATTGAACTAATGTAGTTGACTATACTAATATAATAATTTACGAAATAAAGATTTTTATTTAAATTAGAGTAATTTTTTATAATACCACCATTTATACTTTTTAAGATAAAATTATATTATTTTCTTTAATTAAACATAAATACTATTTTTATTAAAATCATATTTTTAATTTACTATTTAGTGGTTGACTTTAGTTTTTTATTATTTGGGTTGAATATTTAGTGGTTGAGTTTAGTATTTATTGTTTGTGTTTTGTGTAATTTCTCAAAAATATAATTTAATTTTTAATTTAATTAAATTATTAAATGATAATTTTATCTTAAATTAATTTTAATGGTATTTGTGGAAATTAAAGTTAATTTAGTATTATTTTTGAGAATTGCCCTTTAAATTATGTTACAAATTTATTGTATGTAATTTGTAATATATATTTATGTGTATGCCATTTACAATTGTCTTATTATTATTATTATCTTGATGGTAATAAAAATATATAAATTACAACTAGGCAAATTACTTTACTTAGTTATGTAAAAACAAATCTTGGGAAGAGAATTATATAATCAGAAAAAATCCAAATTAAAATTCGGTGACGAAGAACAAGTACCAATAAACCAATAGACAATGAACAAATTGTAACATTGTTTTGTGATATCTCCAACAAGATTAGGCTGTAATATTATGACTTAGAGACAAACAGATTTGAGATCCAAAGAGAATGATCTTTCTTGTGTCATTGAAGAAGGGAGAGTTGAGTGAAACTATAAAGAAAACGAAAGAGAGAAAACATTCTATAAATGGAAAGGTTTGGTATACTAATGGAAAGGTTACAAAACACAATGAGACCTCGTCATGCTCATTTCACGTGCTTCTTTCTTCTCTTTTTCTCATCTCGATGTCGCTCTCATAACTTTTTAATTAAGTTATTTAAATTATTAATTTTGATAATTATTTTGGGCGACCACGGTCAAAATAATATGTATTCTTAAATATTCTTCCATTTATAACATTTTTTATGGATAAATTGTGTTGCTTTAAATTTTGAATAGAAATCAAATGGAAGTCCTATGGTTATTTTTGTAGATAATTTTATTAAATATAGAGATAAAAGTGTTTGAAAAAAGAAATTTATATTAATAAAATATTTTAATGTGTAAGAAAACCTAGAAAGGTATTTTAAATGTTAAGAACATTTTTTTTATTATTGAAAAGGTCTACACTCTAAAATCTAAATATTAAAACAATAATAACATATTAACTAAATCGTGATAATCATGAAAATATGGCTCTAAATAAAAAAAACACCATAAACATTAAACAAAGAGTGTAATTCATTATTAGAAACATTACAATTTTCATAAAAATGATATCCTAGTAACTTTTTTTTGGGTCTTTTTATTTCTTACATAGTTTACAAATTAGTCTATTCCAAAATCTATAATCATAGGCAAAAAAAAAAGAAAATAATTATTTTCCTAAAAGAATTGCATGCTGACGAGTTGCATGACGATCAATACATATTTATATATATAGTACATTAGTACTTATTTTGCTAATAAATTTGTACTTTCATTAGTTTGACCAATGGCATATATATATATAATGTAGATACCTTACACGTGTTCTGTTTAAGATCACAAAGACATCTCAAAACCTCAGTTTTGTTAATAATTAAGATTAGCAAATGTTTAAGGGAACGTATAAACCATATAAACCACATATTATTACCAATAATGACTGTTTAAGTGGTCCTTAATATATACTTCATTTCCTCACTTTTCTCCCACTTTTTATACCAACAATGTACCATTTCTATATCTTAGAGTCAAGTCGCCACAAACACATGCACAATGCTTAATTAATCCATATCGAGTTTTTTAAAGATATAATGTTAATAACTAGGTCGGTCCTACTTTTTAATGGTCAAGTAAAGGTTTATAGCATCAAAAAATATATTAATAAAAAATAAGACAGTGATTTTTTTATATTTTTAATGTTTAGGACAACAATACACAACAGATTGGATCTATAAATAACTATTATTAATATTCTTTCTCTATCTTAAAAACGGATTTTAAATCTTTTATTAATACTTCATCATCTTTTCTCAATTAATCCAATTTTTTAATCATTAGAACACATAATAAAAATTTATTATAAGTGCATCACTTGACATTTTTTAGAACTATAAACCAATAATATTCAAAATAATTTTGAAGTTTACATTTCATCATCATTAATTAATATTTTTCTAAGTACTGAATCAATTAAAGATATAGAGAGTAAAAAATAATTTATAAAATGAGACCGGAGTAATATATCAAATATGAGAAAAGAAAGTTATAGAAGAAGTTAAAGTAAGAAGAAAGTTACACCGAGACAAATAAAGATACGCATGTTTTCTCCAATGATGTTAGTTCATTTGGTAACATGAAATGCAATTGGACTTTGATGATTATCTTCATTTTTATAATTTATAAGCTGTATAATTGTTTTAAATTATCACTTGTTGTAAGAAAATCAAATATAAATTAAATAATCACATCTTGTATATTACTTTCCATGTTTTTCTCAAACTTAAATTTTGTTTCATTGGTAAAATTATTTTATGTGTTTAATGAAAATTTTAAAATAAATTTTAGTTTTTATTAATTGCAAATAATAATTTACTTACTATACCAAAATAAAAGAATTTATATTTGTTTAAAAAAATTATGTGATAAAGTGTATATACCAGTATAAGTATTAGTCAATCCCATATTAGACACAAGTGGAGGCATGACGTGGCTAATGTCTATTGGATAATGAGTTCACGTGATTGAGAGTGGTGAGGTGGGCCCAACACTCCGATGATAAAGCAAGACTGCTTTTTGTTGCTTTACTTTTGTCTCCTTCTTTGTTCACTTCACTTCCCACTCTTTTTTTTTTCTTCTTCTTTGATTATTTAATAAAGATAAACACGATAATAGATATAACTCTAGTCTAGTTATGTATCTCTTTATTAGTTTCTCATCTTCATCAAATCCTAATCCCTAATACTAATTAATAGGATTAGAGTTTTATCTTTGCAAACTTAAACCAACATAATAAACTCTATGTTTAGATATGCATGTGTTACACGCCCACAACATATAAGTCAATTATTTGATGGAAACTATAAGATAAAATAGCTAACGAACATGAAAAATCCAGAGGTTAAGGGGACAAGACCATTACTTCCTTGCTCCTTTTTTTCACTTTCTTTTTGTCTTTTTCCATGTTAGATTTTTCTGAAATTTTCTAGAATTTGTTATTAAGAATACATGTGGATCAAAAAATTTATATGAAATTATTTCATGTGGATCAAAATTATTTTTGGTCCATAACACTTTTCACATTTCAAATCAAAACGATGGGAATAAAAGATCTAATAATTGTTCTCCTTCGTCATTTTGTTTTAAATACATATAACATATATACATTGCCTAATAATTTGGTTCTAGAACCGTCGTGATATTACTACCATCTATGTTCAAATCTACCTAACATGTATTGTTGAAAATAATATGTATTAATTCATATCATATATGATCTTAAGAATTCTATTAAAAACGACAAACTTCACGAAACCACACACACAAAAATAACAAAATGTGTAGAAGCCTCTTTATCTTCGTGTCAACATAGTAACCATTCAATGACCTATACAAATTCGTTTCTAGGGATTCAATATATATATTTTTTCTCCTTTTATAGATAGTCGAAAAATGGTAAAAAGAGTTTTGTGACTATTTAATGAAACGAAGTGCCGTTTCTTTGAATCATGATCAAAGCCGTGACGTTTTCTCCGATACAAATTAATATTATTTTAAGTAATATTCCATAAATTAAATAAATCCATAAATGAAGCTATAATACAAATTAAATACGTACGAAAGAATGTTTATTTGGACCTCGATCGTTTGCATGGGGATATGGGTCGTACGTAGTGAGCTGTATAAAGAAGAGTGTGAGTCAAAGTGTTTATAAATACTTAAGCTAAAACCAAACAACTCCTTATAAACCCTTACACTAGTTCTTGGTTTTTTCTCTTTGTAAACTTTTTTTTATTGTTCTTTTGAAGAAGTGAATCTGGACGAAGAACTAAGCCCGTCAAGTTTTGGAACTTGAACCATCAAATTCAACAAAAAATTCATTATTTTTTACTTAGTTCTTTAAGTTTCTACTTGTATTTAAGCTTCTTGATTCACTATAAACCCTACTATTTTCACAAAGATATGAAGGTTCGTTTAATCACTCATATGATCTTGTTCATAGTTTCTCATATAATGTAATGTAACATGATTACTCATATATGTTTGTTTGTTTTTCAGTTCTTTGGATGGATGCAGAACAAGCTACATGCTAAACAAGGGCATACTCATAGACCAAGCATATCCTCTGTTTCTTCTCGTAAGTTAGATTCTAGTGTTTACTTATTCGTCGAGAACATAATTTTTTATTACCAAAGTTGTTGTCTACTTGAGACATGTGCCAAGTGCACAACCACAATACTACTCCTAAACATTTTCATTGATTGGTTCTCTGATAATTTCTTTTGTCTTACGTAAAATCAAGATCAACCGAGAGAGGAGTTTAGTGATTGGCCTCATGGACTACTCGCGATTGGAACGTTCGGTAACAAAGAACATACACCACAAAAAGTACTTGATCAAGAAGTGGTTCAAGAAGAGTTGTCATCTAACGTGCATGTAGATGGTCAAGCGCAAGATAGAGATCAAGATCTTTCTTCCTCTGATGATCTTGAAGAAGGTTTTACTCCTGAGGAAGTTGGGAAACTGCAAAAGGAGCTGACGAAACTCTTGACGAGAAGAAACAAGAAGAGGAAATCTGATGTGAATAAAGAACTTGCGAATCTTCCTTTGGATAGATTCTTGAATTGTCCTTCGAGTCTTGAGGTTGATAGAAGAATCAGCAACGCGCTTTGTGATGAGAAAGAAGAAGACATTGAACGTACGATCAATGTTATATTAGGGAGATGCAAAGCTATTTCGAACAAGAAGACGAAGAAGGGTAAGAGAGATGTGAGCAAGACTTCTGTTTCTTATCTTCTGAAGAAGATGTTTGTTTGTACAGAAGGTTTCGCTGTCACTCCTAACCCTAGCTTGAGAGACACGTTTCAAGAATCAAGAATGGAGAAGGTAATAACAAAGTTTATAATAACAGCTTTGAATTAATTTGTTTCCCATGTCTCTGACTGTTTACACTGTTTATATACAGTTGCTGAGAATGATGCTACATAAGAAGATTAACACTCAAGCTTCATCAAAGCAAACATCAACTAAGACTTACGTGGAAGACAAGCAACAGCTTTCATTGAAAAATGAGAAAGAAGAAGGAAGAAGTAGTAACGATGGGGGTAAATGGGTCAAAACAGATTCTGATTGTGAGTTTCATATCATTTGATTTCTTATATAATTAAACAAAAAAAAAAATACATGAACTGATTTGATTTTAATCTTTTTTTTTGCAGTCATTGTTCTTGAGATCTGAATATATTGTCCATTACTCTATTTTCATGTTCTTACAAGAAAGCAAAGGTAATAATTAACATGATCAGTGAAACTTAATATCATTTGCTTTGCTTCTAAGTCTGATCTTATTATGTTTTTTTTTGTTGCAGATAGAGAATCTTCATTGATATCAAGACAAAAGAAGAGAGGATCAATCAATTTAATTTTCTTTCTGATGAAAGTTTTTGGATCTCTATCTGCAAAGCTCATGAGTCCTTTTTTTACATGGTTGGGTCCATCAAACCAAACATGTTATGAGAACCTAAGCATCAGATAGTACCTTGATTTATATATAGTCTTTTGTCTTTTTTCAAATCATTTCTACATGCTTCCTGTTTTTTCTCTTTTTTTTTTTGTAACATAGATCACATTATTCAGATGAATAATATTTTTGTTTACTCCTTATAATATTGTCACTATAAATTTTTATCAAGTTATTTCTACATGTTTACTTCTATAGCTGGGTACTACTACACTTAGTAAAAGTTGTCTGCTTCTGATAGAAGTAAACTTGTGTTTTCATGTCCTATATTTCATAAGACAGTTAATGTGCACACAAAAGCCCATCTAGGTATTTTCATGGCCCATATTTGATAATACAGTTAATGTTCACACAGAGAAGCAAATAAGCGTTCAAAGAGATATGACATTGACACAATACAGTTTCAACATATGAACAAAAAAAGGATTTAAGCTAAGAATTTGGCAAGTAACCAAACATATTATAAGTTCATATAACATTACACAACTCATGAATCTAAAACAATTAAAATCAAACTCTTATCAATCATCAATCCTTGTTTCTTTCTTTCTCGGTCAAAGAATTCAAAGAATCTGTCTCCGTAACAAATCTCTCTCACTCGGATCGTCTTCTCAGATGCTGAGTTGCAGAATACCCCTCAAACAAGTCAAGAACCTCTGTTTCTAGATCTTCAACTGAGATCTTTATGTAATTCTCAGGGTGTTTTCCGCTTTCTATATGACTCCTGAATCGCCCAAGAAACGATCTGTAAGCAGGACTAAGCTTCTCCAGTATTGAAATCTTTAGTTCTTCCCTTAACTGAGAATCTGGAACCAACCATTGTGATTGAACCCTATGAACTTCTTCGAACAAAGCATTGAAAGATTTGAACCTCTCTCTTAATGCACTTCTTGAAACACCTGATGAAAAGCTTCCTTTTGTATGTAACCCTTCGTCTCTTAAACAATACAAGACTTTAACCCAAGCTGCTCTTTGGTAATACGTCGCTGCTTGTCTGAACTTACCTGTTAGCTTCCTTAAATAGAGATCTCCGATCATTTCACGTAGCTCCGGTGATCCTTTTATCTTTTGAACAATGTAGTGTGCGTTGTTCATGATAAAGAGATGTGATAAAGCTGCGTCTCTGTAGTACTTAGATTTGCCTTCAAGATTGAATTGTAAGATGACTATGATCCAAATCAGATGCAGAGCTAATGGACCTTTATTGCTTTCTAACTCGGAGAAATCAAAGTCAGGTGTGTTTGAATCAGTGGAGTTTATCGATGGTTTTGACATGATGAGATCGATTAGAGTTGGTCTATACTCTGAGATCAAGCTAATGTAGTTCATGACGTACCTCGTCAATGGATGTATAGTTCCTCCAGGAACTGGAACTCTAGAAGGTTCACGGAGAACGGCGTTTTCGAATTCAGATAATATCCCTCTCGCCGCTTCCGCCAATCTCGATAATATCTCCGCCGCTTGAACTCTAATTGAATCTGAAGATTTCAGATCGAAAACTGATTCAATATCTGGCAAAAGTTCAATCAAAGCATCGTGGAGATCAAGGATCTTGAATAGCTTTTCCGGTGATCTCCGGCTGATACTAATCGCTTCCGCGAAGTTAAAAAGCTGGATCGCTGGACCTTTAACGGTTTCCATGAAACAAGCTTCATGGATGTTGATAGCTCCGACGCTATCAAAGACATGTTCACAGAGCAATTTCTCGCTAGCGAACACAACTCTAACACAGATCTTAGCAGCTCGGATCCATCGACGGATCTTCTGCTCCAGTGCTTCCCAATTTAGCCTCTGAACATCTCCGATACTAAGTTTCTCGATCCCTAACCTCCGGAAACTCGAATCGACGGCAGATTTGCGTACACTACCGTACACTTGAATGCATTCACGGAGATAACCAGCGGAGACCATACGCCGAGCAATCCAGCTAAGATGCACCACCGCTTCAATCGGAATCAACTCGATCTCGCGTATACTACTAGTGGATCTACTATAGCTACCTCGTCCAGTTGGTAACCTAACCGACCCTGAACCAGAACCGGAACTCGAACCGGTTCGTTTGAGAAGATCAGTAACTTCCTCCTCTTGCTCATCTTCTTCATTATTATTCCCATCTTCATCAACCTCAAGATGAGCAGAAGAAGAAGAAGACAACATAAGAGAATCAGAGTTGATCGGAGAACTATGAGAAACTAAAATATTCCGGAACTCATCTTCAAGACGAGCCATAGCAATCTGGATTACTGAACTAGCTCGAGTCTCAAATTCTCCACCGGACGATGACACAAACCGTTGGATTTCATCAACAGCTTGAAGATAAAGCTTAACCTCCATAGGATCATTGAATATCATCTTCTCTCTTGCTTCTTCAGACGCCGTTGCGTCCCATCGGATAATTACTTTCTCCGCCGAATCAAATCCAGAAATAGAACAGTCGATGTTACTTTGTTCATGTGGTTCCATAGTTTCATGCGACAACTAAAACACCAAAAGAAACAAAAAGCGTAAAATAGAGAGATCTCTCTCTTAGCTTATGGTGTGGACTTAGAAAAAAAAAAAGCAACAGTATAATTTAGATGCTCTCTGAATTAAAATAATTAATAAAATAAACAAATACGTCCAAAATTTTAATTTTAAATATGCTTTTAACAGCTACTCTTATAAGAGGCGCCTTTTTCAAGTTNAAATTATTATTTAATAATTTAATTAAATTTAAAATTAGATTTTATTTTTTAAAAATTACACAAAACCCAAACAATAAATATTAAACCCAACCATTAAATAATCAACCCAAATAATAAAAAATTAAATTTAAACATTAAATACTTAAGTAAACATTAAATTAAAAATATGATTTTAATAAAAAAAAATTTTATCTCTAATTAAAAAAATTAATATAATTTTATTTCAAAAACTATAAATAATAGTATTAAAAGTAATTAATCTATATTTTATACGGAAAATAAACTTTTAATTTGATAAATACTAGTATTAAAAAAGTGTATTATAAATAAATAATGAGAATTATATGAATTAAGTCAACTATTCGACTGCTACAATGGGCCGACGTTCACGTGCTTGCACCCGATTTCCCATGCATTATGCCTTTTTAAAAGATTCACGGTGACAAATTATATTTATAACTTTGACATAAAATTTTTAAAAAAACTTCAATTATTAGAAAAGATTAATTTACATTATTTATTTATTTATGGTTTGTTTGTCGCCAAAATAATATATATTAATAAATGAGTCATATAATTTTTAGAGAAGAAATCATACTTTATGTTTCATGAAATTACTATAGGAAACATTATTAATTATCTTTAATTAATAACATGGGACAGTGTAGGAACATGAAGTCAATTTACATATTGAAGTTAAAATAATGTTGCACGAGTGGTTGCTCTGCTGGATTTAGCTATTGAGATAATTTCTTAAGACTTTATAATCCATAATTTAATTTTTATTATAAAGATAACAAAATGGTCTTAAATCTTAATAAATAATTATGTAGAACAGCTCAGCTTATGCAAAACATTTATTAGGTAAGCAAAATGTCATTAGATGTGTCGATTTATTAATCATTAATTACGAATTTTTTTAACTATATAGTACTAAGATATATTTTTATTTGATTTATAAAAAATTCACTATCAATTTTTACCTGTCTTGGTTGTGTTATAATTAATGTCACATATTGTTTGTTCATATAGAATATGAGTGATTAATAATCAAAATACAGTTATGGGTCTTATGTTGTCTGCTAGGTTAGATGTCTATATAAATCATGGCTATAATTAAATAAAACAAAGAATAATAATAATTTGAGGATTCGTTAATCAACAGCTGTGTTATTAGCTGTCAATATTTTTTCTTTATATCATATCTTAGTTCATCATCACGTACGTATACATAAACACGTGATATAGGCATATTATTGGTTTTGTTATTTGTGACTTTTTATAGATAATGACTAAAGTTTACAATTGGTAATAAAAACACCTAAAAACAATCTGATATAAAACTCTTAAATTTATGCACAAAACTGTTGAAAGTAATTTGTTTAACAAGTGATAACAAAAGTTGTGTCCAAGAATTGAGAGACTTGGTGTTGGTTAATCTTGAACTTTAGTAATGATTCTGATTCGGGTAGTTTTGGGTATTCGGTTTAAACGGTTCGGTTTTTTCGGTTTTTCGCTTTGTTCGGTTATTTATAATTAACTCCGAAGTAAAACCGAAAAAATATCGGTTTGTTCGGTTCGGTTACGGTTTATTCGGTTCGGTTTTGGGTAAAAAAGTATTTTCGAATTCAATCCGATTAACCCAAATAAACCGANACCGAAACATGATTGTTGGCTATTATTCGGTTAACAGAATAAACCAAATATTAATTCAAACCGAACCGAAAACCGAATAAAAATAAAAAAGTTCCTATCGGATTTACTCATCTAAAATCAAAAAAACCGAAATTAATCTAGTTTGGTTCGGTTTTTAGTACACCGAACAAATCGAACCGAATGCTCAGAGCTACGGGTAACTGCTAGAGATGGCACGAACGGCTAGATTGGCCTGGCCACGGCTATTTATGATCCAATGGATGAGAGGGACTTACGAGCTCATGGCGTGAATGGTTTGTTGAAAGAGTCAAGATTGAGAAATGCAAATATGAAAATGTATTGGACATTATTATTTGGCCCATATATGCCTAATATTGATGTTAGTTTTTAAGCCCAAACTAAACAATTCATATTTTTATAACCTTTTGTGAGTAACATATCGTTACGTGAGTGTAGTTTTATAATCTTGAGTATAACTCTCTAATGAAAAAAATTTACATTTGAAGAGCCTTTTGGTATATACTAACTAAGATCTCTAATTTTCATTGTTTGGTTCAACTAGTTTTCCAATATGTGTTGGGGTAAATAAATAAATGGTTAACAATATTTTAGGATTTTGAAGAACACAAATGGGTTGCTGAGAATTGAAACTAACGAAGATGCCAAGGAAGACAAAAACAGCGACGAGACAGCGACGGTCTATGACCAAATCCATTGCACAAATAATTCTCATTATAATTTGTATTTTCTTAAATCTTTATTATTAAAAAAAAATTATGGATTCTCAGCACATGCTTTTATGTATAATTAAATGCGATAGAAACATTTAAAATCTAAAATCAAATTGGTGACTAATTAATATATACTAGTACGTATGTATATACACATATACATTATTGTCATATTATTAGTTAGTATATTACAAAAGAGAATGTGAAGAAGCTGCAATTTTGTAATGTTCACATCCACAGTATCTGTCCATATCAAAGAACCCATTTATTTTAGTCACTGTTGTAAGGTTGTAACGGACCTACAATATCCGTTACCACATATCTTAAACGCAACTTTAATATTCTATCTAGCATTCACACGTTTATATAACTGAGTATTTATATAACATTACAAAATTGTTATATATATAAAGTTTTAAGACAAACATATATGAAATTAAATGTACAAATTCATATTGTCATACATATACACATCAAATATCACATAAATTTGTATAATATATAGTTTTGTGGTAAATTTTACACAATTCTAAACCCTACCTGAAAAAATGTCAATAATATTCATGTGAAATTATTTTATTTTGTATCTTGTGAAAGTACAAGAAACACAGAGTAGTGTAATCTATATACTCCATCACTAAATACACATACGTTACGTTAGGAAGAATCTTGAACGTTCGAAGTATTATATAATGATTTTTCTAAGGTTCGAGGAATAATAATAACGATTTTTCTCCTTGGCGACATAGTCTAGTTGGCAAGTTGTTTTATTTCAAAGAAAATTCATTAGTAATAAAACGACAATTTCTTTGTCGTCTCATTAGATTAGATTAAAAATAAATTAACCTAACACGTCATCATCCTAAGAATAAATGGAATCAACAACTTAAACACGAAAGCATACAGATGCCTAAGAAACAAAAAAACGCAAATCACGCATGTATATTGGGGTTGGAACCGTTGAGATTCCGACACGTGTTAACATCTAAACTAACTTGTAATTCTTCACGTGTCGTTTTAACTTTGTCGGGGATAAGTATTCACACTATTTCCTCGATTGATATCCATCCACACAAGTTCTACTGACCCTGGGTCCCACATTTAAATCTCAAAAGCCATCAGCTGACGGTAGAAACTTAACTCCGTTAGATTACAGTTAATGAAACGCCCTTAGTTTTTCCCTTTAATAACGATTATGCCACCACTACAAATAGAGTTATTTTTTGAAGGATAAGATCGTAATTAAGAGCAAATCTTTAGCCCTGAGATTTCGAGGGCAAAAAGGTAACGACATCTAGTAACGTCAACGTCGACGTCAACTCTAGATTTTTTCCAACCTTTTTAAAAAGTAGAATAATTTCACGCCATGCGCAAGTTAAACGTGCCGGGAGTTCTAGCTAACGTAAGGTTGCTAAACATAATTATTTATACTATAAAACAAAATAATTTCATAATTTGTACGTTTATGATGGTATATACATGAAATTAATAGCCTCAAATGTTTAACAAAAGATAAATTTATAACGTAAAATTCATTATTATTATTATATACACCACATGAAAGATTTAAATCATAATAGATATTATTGAAAAGTTGTGTTAATTTATAGATATATTGTATAAATAAATGTTAGGTATAAAAAAATCGTTACAAAGTGATCACTATCACTTCAGAAAATAAAACACGTTATATATTTTCCTTATTTGTTTCTTTATTTTATTGAAGCCACATAAACTTATTGGCTAAAGAGGTTATTTATAACTACACACATGAACAAAAAGCTCAACATATTTATACTCTTTTGTAATTCTTGATTTTTTACGTGTGTTATTATCTCACCACCAGAATCTTTGAGTTGTTGTAAATCTGATCATCAGTATGTCGACCGGAAAAGCGCCGGAGAAATCCATCTTTTCACAGAGATGTAGTTTACTTAGCCGGTACTTGAAGGAGAAGGGAAGTTTTGGGAATATTAATATCGGTTTAGCTCGAAAATCCGATCTTGAGCTCGCCGGAACACTCGATCCTTTAGGTATTTATTTATTTCTCTCTTTTAATACTCTGATAGCCGCCGCCGACATAGACCTATTTTTTTATGATATTTTAAAATGGTTCGTTGATTATTCAACGTTCTTGTATGAGATTTTGGCCTTATGTTTGAGATAATATTAAATAATTGGATTTTTTGTTTGTTATGAAAATGTAAAAATTAAATTACAATTTTTATATCGATCTTTTTTTTTTCCTTTTTGGACCGTTTAGGTTTATCAAAGTAAAGATTTTGTAAATTTGATTTTTGATGAATTTTAATCAGTAAAGGAATTTTGTTTTAGGTCAAAAAAATGTGATTAAGAAGGCAGAAACTTGGGAAACCAGACCCGTCGAGTTGAATCAGAAGCTTTCCGCTGGGGAAGCCTCTACTTCTTCTGGAAGTAAAGCCAAGGATGCTGATCTCAGGTATAAAATCCAACTCCGGTTCGGTTTTAATACTCTTTTACATTTGAGATTCTCATTGTGTTAAATTTAAACTCCAATCTTTACATTTTCCCTGTTTTGGTTTACAATTTTGTGACAATTGAACTAGAGAAATGATTTATTATTAGATTAGATGTGTGGAGTTTGACTAATGTACACATTTGTTTGATTTGATTTCAGTAAACCGGAAAAAGTAGAACCGGTGCCTGAAAAGTCACAGTTGACCATATTCTTTAGAGGAAAAGTTATGGTTTACGATGAGTTTCCTGAAGACAAAGCAAAGGAGATAATGAAAGTAGCTAAAGAAGCTAGTCTTGTTGCTATTGACACAAAGAACACTCAGAATCACATGAACATTAGCAACAAAAGCAACGTGGCAATTCCTGATCTGAACGAACCAACGAGTTCTGGGAACAACGAAGATCAACAAACAATAGGACAGCAACATCAAGCTGTTGAACGCATCGCAAGAAGAGCTTCTCTTCATCGATTCTTTTCTAAACGAAAAGACAGGTAACACTAATTTTGATGCTTCCAGATAGTATAAGACAGATTTAATTTACATGTTAAAGTATGTTTTGAATATCAGGGCTGTGGCTAGAGCTCCATATCAAGTGAACCAAAACGGTGATCATCTTCCTCCTAAGCCAGAGATGGTCGGTCCATCGGCAAAGGCAGACCAATCCTTAGGACACTTTGGAACTCCTCCAAAACCAAAGACACATAAGCCTACGCTGATGGAGGTGGACAATGAAGAAGGACAGTCCTCGAAATGTCTTGCACTCAAGCTTTAGGACATATACTTCTACTTCACGTTTGTTGTTTTTTTGTCACTTCTTTAGGTTCTGAAACTATAAATTTATGATAAGAACAAATCTTTCCAAAGTTCACTCACAAACGTAAAAGAAAATACAAAAGAAACTATCATTTTCTCGGTTGACTTCTGCAGTGAGTGACTCTGTTTTGGCTGGAGTATTTATAGGAGTTGTTGGTTAGTTGAGACAGTTGGAGAGTTAGTTATAAGATAACTACTTCTCCTAGACCGTTTGTTCATCTTCAAGCCTAGCCATTGGATTTTGATCCTTGCCAAGCTCTCACGAATCCACACTCTCGCACAATGCTCTGTTTCAGTTGTGATTCTATGTTTTGACTTTCTTTGTGTGTTTCCTGTAACAATTACGTAGCTTTAACGTGGAAGATTACATGGACTTGTATAAACTATGTGAGTGATATTAAATTCGAGGTTGGTGATGAGAGTGACAATGAGGAAACTGAGAATATGTTGGATGATGTTGATAATGATGATGTTAAAGAAGAGGAAGGTGAATATGATTATGAAGATTTAGATAAAGTAGCTGGTGATAATAATGAAGAGCTTGTGGTTGATGCTAGTGATGTATAGATGAATACAGACATAAACTTGATTGATGGTGAAGATCTTGTTGATGATGTTCGTGGTAAAAAGAAAAGGCAAATAAAAAAGAAATCTCCATTTGCGAGTCTTGAAGAATACGAGCATTTGATTGATCAAGATGAGGATAATGATTTATTATGTATTTGCTGATGAATTTTACAGTTTAATAAAAAACAGTTGAGTTGTATAGTGGTGATGTGGCATCATTACAGGCGTGGGAAGCCAAGTAGATTAAGTGGTAATTAAGTAGTTAGTTAAATAATCTTAGATCTTTAATTAAGTGATATGATTAAGACATGCTTAGTTCATATGTAACCTTCTATAATCTTACTTTTTTTGGGCAATAACTTTAAGGTTTTATTTTTAAAATAACATTTCAAAACCTAAACCCATAAATAGATAAAGTCAAATAAATTAAAATTCCAATAAACCATCACATCGATTTGACTGATAATATGTCAGCTTAATAATATAAATAGAATTATGGAAATAAAACAGTGAAATAATAAATAACACTTGAACTAAAACAGAATTTTCGTATAATAAATTTACGAAAAAAGAAAGCTACTTTTATATATTAATGAAATTTTTTTATATTAATTTATATTATGCCAATATCTTATAAATATGTAAAAAAATGTATATAAAATACGGATTACTATAGTCTAACAAAAATTAAAGTAGATTAGTTGCATACTTTTTTTTAATTGCATAATTGTCCCGCAATTATATGAACAACACCGTTCCAACTGGCTTGTCTCTACTTTAATTTTGGACTACCTAGTTTTTAATATGTTTAATTAATCCAATAATTTCTCTTAAATACATCTTTTAAAAAGTTTTTATATCTTCCGTGACTAAATATATACAATGCTAAAAGTATTATACGTTAAATATATATGGTCTTAGTGTTTTATAACTCGATTTAAGCAAATTATTACAATGATTAAGAATAAGGAGTGATTAGTATTCAAAATTCAGATTGGTCGTATGTTTCATGTCATCCCATTATGTATGCTCATAAACATGTATGTGCATGTGTCATTATCTTCCTTTATTATTTTCCATAATAAATTCACTCATTAGAAAACAAAAGACACTCTAGATCACATCGTTAGGTCTAGTTTGATGTATGTATCTTTGGACATGGGACATTTATCTAATGTTTAATGATGAGAATCAAATGAGTGACTACTATTATTTTACTATTTGATTTCTTTTGCCATAAGTATATGTTCGACCATTTATATAATATTGTATTTAAAATTCCTTAATCATTAGCTTACCATCCACAACTTTTTTTGTTCGATAAAGACAGACTATAAAGTCTTCTCTACCTAATTCTTGGAAATACCAAACTATTCTTTATGTAATAGTATAGATTATCAAATATATATATATGGAATATTTAATATTTATGATTAAACTAAACCTTTTAAATAAATAAAATTAATGATTTTATAAAATCTTAATCTGCCCTCGTGATGTCCTAATTTTACTCAGATGATTTTACTATCTCTGAGCAATCGGATCGGATTGTTTGGATCGAATCGATAAAATCCGAAATAGATCGGATTCGGATTAATCGGATATAGGTGAATAAGTTAATCGGTACAGTTTTATTTCAAGTTCGGATTTTGGAACGGATCGGTTTAAAATAATCAATTTATTTGGTTTATTTGGATTGTTCGGATTATTCGGATTAAAATTCAATTTTTGAAGTAAAATTATATAATTTTAATAGAATAAATCGATTAAATAATTTTTTTATCCGATTAATCCAAAAAAATTTTGCATTGATCCGAACCGATTAATCCAAGATTTTTTTTTTTGTTCATTGATGAATTTTAAAATTTTTGAACAACCTGATTACCGAACAACCCAATTCGTTTAATCTAATTAATCCGAATGTCTAAGACTAGATTTTACTACTCTTCATAAATTTTATAGTACGGTTTTGAAATTATAGATTATAATATATAATTATATATTACTCGTATAAATAAAGAAAAAAAGTCAATATGAAGACCATATTTGTTTATTTTGGAAATATGAACGACAAAAAATAAGCATTATCGGGTAATATTCAACAAAATTTATGGACAAGATGTAATCGTTATCTAAAAACATCACTCTTTGTCCGATCATTAGACAACAACACGCAATAAGAGGTTGTCTACACACGTATATATGAGGAGATATATCTACTAGCTGTCTAGCTTATTATATATTGTATTATATTTTTAATAGCAATATTAGTATAGCATAAATTCAAAATATATAATAAATGCTTATTAAATAAATATTTAAAGGATTTTTATGGTGTGTGACATTTATACAGACAAAACAAAAATTTACAGGTAAGAAAACAGTATATATATGTATATATATGACATATATGCAGACAAAACAAAATGTCACAGGTAAGAAAATAGTTTGTGTAGTATATATATATATATAATTTCGGTTCAGATTAATTTTTATAATAAGGTATCTTTTATTAATGAAATTATATTAGGGTAGTATCTAACTATAGAAAAATTCTTATATTTTCAGATATATATGGTCCAGTATAAGTTAATATATGTAATATATAATTGCACAATTTTTCGAATTTTTGGAAATTTTGTAACATATTAATTAGCATTATCCTTTTATCTAAAACATAACAAATTTTATTTTTGTCTTGCATGTTGTCGACTATATTATGTCATTTGTGTCACCAATATATAATTTTATATTAATAGATATAAAATAGTAATTGAAAATAAAATTAAATAATATTGAAAATTTATTACAGAATTTATATAATTATAAATCAATATTTATAAAATCTTATTACAATATATAACAAAAAAAGAAAATAAAAACAGTGGGCAAAGAACTAGTTTTGCCATTTATGTCCTCATCTCTCTTAGCTGTTATGCAACAATCGGTGGGTCATGCATAAATACGTTCTCTGCTTTCTCTATCTCACTCAATATATATACACGAACCTTCCTCGTTATTTCCTCCCAAGAACATCTCTAATATTCTTCTCTTCTTCATCTAATATTCACAAACTCATATATAAACCCATAAATTTCATCATAAACCCTAAACCCTAGCTCTCTCTCTTGTTCTTTAGTTTCATTAGCAATGGCCAAAGTTGGGAAGTTGACAAAGCTCAAGTCAGCTATAAAGAAATGGCCTTCTTTCGCCAAGAACCATCACCAATCACCTTCTTCCGCTGCTGTCTCTGACGAGCTCTCAGAAGACAATAATCTCCATGTGGTTTATGTTGGTCAAACTCGAAGACCTTACATGCTAAGACCAGACATCATCTCTCACCCACTTTTTCAAGAACTTGTGGATCGGTCTTCAAGATCCGTTGAACAAGAGCGTGAGATTGTTGTATCTTGTGAAGTTGTTTTGTTCGAGCATTTATTGTGGATGCTTAAGAGTGGTCAAGAAGGAGGATCCGTTGAAGAATTGGCTGAGTTCTATACTTATTGACATCGAGTTATTGAATTTATACATATATTTCGTATAATATATACTTTCTTTTTGTTGTTGTTTGGTTTTTGCTGATTTGTATTTTGATTCGATGTGGTGTGTGATCCAAATGTGATCTCGTAAACCATGTCATTTGCTTTCCTTTTTTGAGCAATTTTATGATAATGATGAGCATATGTAGTTTCTTACTTTGTTACGGCTAAAAAGAAATAAAAAGTTTATTAACAAAAAATCTTTAAATTTCCTTTAAAATATATTTTCTGATAAAGGGTTTTACTTATTGTAGCGGTTTGACAACTTTTATATATCTCTTTTTGTAACGTATATTTCTCATAATATTCATGAGTGTGTGGTGACATAATTAATAAAGATAACCTTTGATGATGTTTGAAATTGCTTTAATTCCGATAAGAAAAAAAAGGTTTGCTTGAGTATGACCTTTGATAGTCTTGGGCGTTACGGTTTAGTTCGGTTCGATCTTTCTTTGGTTTGGTTCTATGGTTCCGTGTATTTAATAGAGATTCGAAAATATTTGAAAAATTATTCGGATTCATTTTGATTTTGATATTTTGTATATATAAATAACCAAAATAAGTAAAATACCCAAAATTTTTAAAATATGTTAAATTTGACTATATAAATTTGTAATCAAAATAACCGAAAGAATCAACATACAAAAAAAAAATCCAAAATATCATAAATTTGACTATATAAATTTGTAATTAACATAACCAAAAAATCAAAATATCCAAAAAACTAAAATATACTTAAATACCCAAAATATAATTGAAATACTTAAAATGTCCAAAATATTTAGAAGTACACAAATATAAAAGTTATACTTTATATAAATATAATTAATATTTATATATATAATTTTATTTTTGTATATTCGGTTTTACTTTCGATTCGTCGGTTTTAGATATATATGAACCGTTCAGATATTTTACAATAACGGTTTTGATTCCGATTCGGTTCCAGATAGGAACCAAATAACTGAATCGAATGCCCAGCCCTTTGATGCTCATCCATTTCATTTTTATTTAAAAAATATGACTAAACAATGATTTATATATATCATCAATATTCATAGTATTTTCTTTTGAGTATCATATGTTATATCTCTATTTCAAATACTATGCAAATGTATTTAAAGGAAATAATAATAATGGTCGCTCTCATGACGCGTTGGTGACCTGGTCCCAATTCCATGACCCTACTCTCCCTTCTTTGTACATATATCATATATTATACATTTAATTTTAATATTTCTGAAATTTTAGCCTTACAAAATACATTAAAGCTTACTCGACATAATAAATGTATACTAAATATTAATTTATTACCAACACTACTTCAACACCCTTATAAAAAATCTAGTTAACATATATATTTGCATTATGTTTTTTGTAGATATTTAATTATTTGTAGAATGAAATTAATTTATGAGGTGGTGATGAAAGGGACATACCGAATACTAGATTTTTAAAGAATGTTGAGGATTTTATATAGAAAAGTATTTAGTTATACCTAATAAATAATTTGTCTTAATTAATTTAAGTATTATAAAGTTTTAATCATTATATGCTTCCAAAAAAATAATAATAAATGATGAAGAGAAGTTTCTTTGTTAAGTTTAATTAAGTTTCTTAATTGATTCCGACACACTAATGATTGAGAAGTAACTCGGTGTGTCCTTACCGCAAACTTCATGGGACTTGTACTTCTGTCATGATCATTGTTTATATTATTAGTGTGTATATATATTATAAAAGCCCAACGACGTTGTTGGGCCAAAATTATGAAATGAAGGCCACTGACGCAAGGAAACGAGACTTATGAAACGACGGCGTAACTAACTACCAACGTGGTTGGTTCCTTCTTGTTAGTCTCCTCCAGTTTCACTGACACTTAAATCGGTGGCCTACTGGTTGTGTTACAGCGACGCAATAACTAATGGAGTTAGTGTCTTTATGTATTTGATAAGAAGCTTTTCAATAAATTAAAATCTCAGGTGAAACATAGTTAATCTTTTTTTTTCCATGTCAATCTATGTCTATCAAGTGTTTGCTAAAATGCCTCAATGGGCAAATAGTAATTGATTCAGGAACTTGAGAGGAATGTCAAGGTTTAGATCATTGTTTCAAGCCACTGTTAATGTAACAAAGAAGGGTATGTTCCATTTTCTTATACTGCTCACAGTTTTGAGTCAAGTATAAAAGCTATGGCTAATTTATATGACTACTACTTAATTCTTGTTTTCGGATATAGTCAAGTAAGTGCCTTTGATTGTAAAGTAAAGATTTTTGTTTTCAAGACTCTACTCTCTTTGCATCTTTTTCTTACCTTTCTGCTTTGCTTCTTTTTTAGTTAGTTAGTCCTTAACATAATTTCACAATGTAGCTTTCACATGGGAACTCGAAGAAATGGTGCCTCCTGTTGAGAACTTTATATTCAAGTTTAATTCAAAAGAAGACTTGAAGACATGGCACCTTTATTCTGACTCTGAATATGGAGGTACTTTAAGCACATAGGTTAAGTCTTTTGATTCCTCATTAATCCATTGAAAACATTACTGAGATGAATGTAAGATTTCTGGATATATCCACTGCAGAACAATTCTTCATTTGACCTGCTCATTATCTTGTTGGATATTTTTACTTTATAGGATTATCCTCGGCTTCATTGGAGATTAAAGATGGAGGAAATGGATCAGATTGTACTGGTTAGTACTTAGTATGTTGTGTCACCTTTACCCTCTGTTGACTATGCTTCTTTGACTTGTATATTTGTGCTGATTTTCTCATATCTGGAGACAAGGAAATGTTGAGTATGATTTAACAAAAGAAAAAAATGATTCTTTTGAAAATTCTTGATCTATAGTTTCTCTGGTTTAGCTGTTTAGGTTCTTCATCTAGCCTTTGGTGTAAGTAGGTTACTTCTTGTACCATTGTTTGTAATTTCATTATGTTTTTTCTTCAATTGGGTGGTGGCTATTTCACCTGATATCTCCTCTTAGGTGTTTTCTCTGGAAAACTTTCTACGGATATGAGTGAAGGCTCAAAATGGAATATCAATCGGAGTGGTTTCTGTGGAATGCGGTCAAAGAAGGTTCAAAATATAACTTTCTTTTTCTTACTAATCATTGAATCATCAATCAAAACCAAATACTTTGAGTGAGTGTAAACACAACTTAACTAAAACTACATTTTTTTCATTTCTTTAGTTTGATGGCTTTATTGATCTTGACGGGTATGATTCCATAGCTCTGAGGCTCAAAGGAGATGGAAGATGTTATATCTCTACTGTAAGTTTCATATGAAACACGAGGTTGAAGGTACACAGTTTCCTTTTAAAGTTACTAAAACTAAATTTTTTCATTCAGATATATACAGAGAACTGGGTGAACTCACCAGGACAATCAGAAGATAACTCATGGCAAGCTTTTGTTTTTGCTCCAAAGGGAAACTGGTATACAGCTAAGGCAAGTTTCATACTTCTTCTACAATGTAACTGGTATTAAAAAACTGTTTATTGTTGTAACCCAAGTTTGACAATGTCTTCAGGTTCCTCTTTCTCGCTACTTACCAACATGGAGAGGAAATGTAATAGATGCAGAAATGGAGATGAATCCAGGTCGTGTTGTGGGTATGTCACTATCTGTTAATTCACAAGGAGGTAGTTTCATTGGAGCTAAATCAGGTGCAGGCGAGTTTCGAGTTGAAATTGACTGGATTAAAGCAGTGAGAATGCCATGAATGATGAAGAAAAAGCTTTCTCATGTACCAGCATAAGAAAAAAGTTGATGTGTTCTGGTTTACTCATAGAACCGGGATTTGGGTTAACCGGGTGCAAGTTGATGGTCGAATGCTTATGAATTGACCTTTACTCAGAGGCTTACAGCAAGTGGATTGGTTTTAAAAGAGAAATAAATTAGATGGGCCATATTAACATGTTGATCAAGTTGATAAATTACAACTTAAAATTGACAATAAAGAAAAATAAGAAAATATTGAGTAAAGTTAATAACATTTCTGATTAATTAATTAAATTGGTTATAAATAATAAAACGTAGACTAATTTTTTTTGTAATTTTCATTAGAACAGAAAATAAAAATATATAAAAAAATAACGCCTCGCAAAATTGGTTGCGTCTGAATATAGGAAAAAATAAAAACTAAATTAATACAACTAGTTTTATTTTTTATAATAAATTAACCAAAAGGACAATAAAACAATTAGTTAAAGTAATGAGTTTCTCGATGATTCTTTGTTACTCCAAAAAATATATATTAGTATACAACACAAAGCACAAAAACCAATATCAACACTTCTTATATCTTCTCTTCTCTTCTTCTCTTATTACACGTTTACGCCTACACATCTCATACATAACTATCTCTATTTCATTCTTTGACACATCATCATCATCATCATGGACAAGGAAGACTTATATGCTGTTATGGATTTGAACAACGAATGTACACAAAGAGATCTTAAAGTTTCTTACAAGAACCTTGTTCAGGTTTTAACATCGTCTCTTCTCTTTTCTTTATTTTGTCTGAATGCGATACGATTGAACATTTGATATGTTGGATGGTGTAGAAATGGCATCCAGATCGGTTTCATGAAGAGATTGAGAAAGATGAAGCCAAGATTAAATTCCAATCTATTCAACGAGCTTATTCTGGTAAATTGTTATCCGGTTTAGTTAGATAACCGGGTTCGATTGTTTCGGTTTGTTAATTAATATAATTGTGTGTCGTTTTAACAGTTTTGTCTAATTCGAACAAGAGGATGTTGTATGACGTTGGAGCCTATGATAGTGATGACGACGAAACTGTAGGGTTATTTATATTTTATTTTATAATGAATTTTCACTACATTATTTTTGGTTATAAATTTTTCACTTAATTATAAAAATTAATGTGTTTTAGGGAATGGCTGATTTTATAAATGAGATGGTGACATTGATGGCTCAAACTCAATCTACGGTATAATAACTAGCCCTGGGCATTCGGATTAAACGGATCGGGTTATTCGGTAATCGGGTTGTTCGGAAATTTTAAAATTCACCGAATAAAGCGAAAAAAAAATCTCGGATTAATCGGTTCGGATCAAAGTTTAATCGGATCGGATCAATGCAAAAAAATTTCGGATTAATCGGATCAAAATTTTTATTTAATCGGTTTATTCTATTAAAATTATATAATTTTATTTCAAAAATTAAATTTTAATCCGAATAATTCGAATAACCCGAATAAATTGATTATTTAAAACCGATCTGATCCGATCTGAAATCCGAATTAGAAATAAAACTGTGCCGATTAATTTATTCACCCATATCCGAATAATCTGAATCCGATCTATTTCGGATTTTACCGATCCGATCCGAACAATCCGATCCGATTGCCCAGGACTAATAATAACAATCATTATTTTTATTTTTATTTTGGAGCAAATCATTATTATTACTAAATACTTTAGAACTCATTACTATTATAATTTATAAATTTTAGGGTGATGAAACTTTGGAAGAATTTGAAGAGTTGTTTGAAGAATTGTTGAAGGATGATGCGAATGTGAAGCCATTTAAAACTCGTTCATCTTCATCTTCACATGCGTCAAATAATGTCATTTCTACTTTGGTTCATCATGATGTTCCAAACAAAAGTATTGTTGATAATTATTCTTGTATAAGTTCTAGTGACTAATAATGTATTTAACTTATATTTTTCTTAATCGATTTTGATAAAAAAATTCGGTATTCTCTGTATATTATTATAAAAAAAAACTCTTAAAATGACCATAAATTTTGTTGGATTTATATTAGACTTATTTGTGAAATCAATGTTGACTATTATTGTTTTAATAAAAGTAACCTACGAAATTTAGGGTTGGCAATAGAAGATCTAAGAAGTGTTACAAAGGTGCTGACAAGTTGAATTTTTTTAATTTGCAAAAATATAATTGTATAAAAATTATATAGATCATGGTATTATTCATTCCTCTAACTTTATATGGTAAACAAAATTACAAGTTGGATTAAATAAAAAATAAATGTGTTTTTTTTATTACCAAGTTGAGATTAGTTAGTGGTCTTTACACCAAATCTGGTCCACTACTTTTTATTTGACAATTGATATGTTAGTTTGTTTTTTCAACTTGCACAAACGTCTTTATCAAACAAAATTGTAAAAAAGCTGTAGAAAATTTTCAATTTAATTTAAACAAATTTTTTTTTATAATATATTTTTTGCTCATTAGAGTAGTCTGATTTTTTTTTTTTTTTTAATTATGAATTTATTTATGTTGGATATTAATAATCCGCTGATAAAAATGAGAGAATAAGAAATTGGTCATGCACGACTAAAGTATATTTATTCTGTTTATAATATAAGATGTTTTTGTTAAAATCATGCATATTAAAAATAAATTTTATTCTAAAATTATTTAAGGGCAATTCTCAAAAATACCACCAAATTAACTTTAATTTCCANAAATTAAAAATTAGATTATATTTTTGAGAAATTACACAAAATCCAAACAATAAATATTAAACACAACCACTAAATACTCAACCCAAATAATAAAAAACTAAACCCAACCACTAAATAATCAACCCAAACATTAAAAATATGATTTTAATAAAAAATGGTATTTATGTCTAATTAAAAAAACTAATATAATTTTATCCCAAAAACTATAAATGATGGTATTCGAAGGAATTATTCTTTATTTAATATATAAACAAGAATAAGCTACTCAATGATAAAAAACTACCAATTACTATTAGTCATACAATACTCAATAAAATAAAAATTATAAATATGAAAACATTTTAAACATAAAAAACTTCCAAACATAAACTAGCCGAAAAAGAAAAGAACTGAAGGAGTGACAAATAATTTAAATTGGGCACTTAAGGCCCATTAATCTTTCCAATTTAAATTGGGCACTTAAGGCCCATTAATCTTTCTTCATTTTAAATGACTTGATTTACGGGTTTCGGACCCAGGCTTGGATTCTCTTTTGTTCATCAAATTTTAAAACATTACTTCCACATTTAACCGATAAAATAAAATTTATATTTTGGTAACGACCATTTCTAAGTAGATAATATATTTTAATAAAAATAGTTGATATCTATATTTATTATATCCTAAATTTTCAACACGCAAAATTCTTATAGAATTGCCGACAATTTTTTTGGTCTTGAAACCATTTGAACCCATTATTATAAAATATACATTTTTAGACAGCTCAAAGCATATATTATATTAAACCATGTTGATATAATTTGAGAAAAATATATTCTATATAGTTCCATAAATTACTTAACCCGTGTCATATAATGTTAATTAAGAAGATGTGATGATATAATTTTGATGATTAAATCATAACAAAATTTTAGGGAAAATGAAATCATAACAAACAAATGATGTGGCCATGTGGTATTTGTTGGCAACACTAAAACATCCAAACATTGATTCGTTCCTAAATTAATCCATAATTAATAGATTAGGTGTAATTAATACATTTAATTAAATTAATAATACGTTTAGGGTTTGATTAGTTTTAACCAATTAAAAAACGGTTATCTTTCATTAGCATTACACCAAGGAGAAGGAGATGGAATTTGATGGGTTTAATTAGTTTCGGTTTAGAATTTAAACCGGTGAGAAAAGTCCGGAGGGTATTATGGTAAATTAGTTACTAAGGTAGTAGTAGTATTAGACTATTAGTATCTCCGTTTTGACTAGTGTAGCCTAAGCTTCATTTCCTAAACCAAGAAGACAACACTCGACGGGAAAGAAGCTAAGCTGTCTGAATTAGGAAACTCTTTATCTACATTTGATCTCTGTCTATAGAGACAGTGTATGTTGTACAATTCATACATAGTGAGTGTCTGTTGTAACATTCGAGTGTGGATTTAAAGAGACAAAGCAAAATCTCTTGCGGTTGAAGAAGAAAATAATAATTTTTTTGAGCTAAAGCAATAGTGAAGTGACGACAAATACTCTTGACTTTCTTAGGGTTTCTTCTTCTTCTTATATGTCCTGTTCAATGCTGGATTGAAAAGGAGAATCTTTGGTAGGTTTATGAGCTGTGTTTTTTTTTTGTTTTCCGGATTTGTCTTACAGTAAGAGTTTTCAAGTTGTGATTGGGATTAGATCTGAGAAGTATCTGCTTCTGTTGACTAGATTCTCTATTTATCTTATACTTCAGAAGCTATCATTTTTGGGGATTTATTGTTTCTGATTGAAGTTATATACTTTCATTTATACCAAGTTGTCGTTTTTTAATCTATATATTAAAAGTTTATATTATTGTTTCCTCAGGTTTTTTCTCATTGATTTGAGATTGTTCAGTTGAAAATGAGGTCAGATACGGTTCTTGACTATGTGGTATTCGAATTGTCGCCAAAGCATTCAACGTGAGTTTATATATATTCCAGTTTAAGTAATCTTGATTTCTAAGTTTGTGCTTTATAATAATAATAATAAAATGTGTTTTCTTTTGACAGATGTGAATTGTTTGTATCAAGCAATGAAGAGACAGAGAAGCTAGCTTCAGGGTTGATACAACACTTTGTAAATCATTTAAAAGTTCTTGAACTTCAAGCTTCTCCATTTGTTCAATCCTCTATTAGATTGGAGGTGGAGAAAAGCAACACTTGGTTCACTAAAAATACATTAGAGAGGTTTATAACTTATATCATTTTGGTTTCCTTTTGGCTACATCCTTCTTTTTTTGTTTAATTAACATTTTATTTGTTTGTTTTTCAGATTTGTTCAATATGTTAATAGTTCAGAAGCTTTGGAAAAGGTTAATACATATTATTCCGAGATGTCGCAGTTGGAAGCAGCTCGGACTTTATACTCGCAGGTTGTAAACAATCTTTTGAAACTTGACTTGTATTGTGATTCTTGACCAACCTTTTTCCTAAATATGTGTTGTTTTATTTTGTTCTTAAAGAGGAGTGAAGATTCAAAGTTTGGTGCTTCAGGTGTGTTATATTTCAATTGTGTTATTTTTTTGCAATCCCGGAGAATCTTGAATATCGATTTGCATTCTATTTCCTTTTGTTTCAGATGATGGAGCTGCAGCAGATGCCACAAAGTAAAAGCCTTTGGTCTGCCTTTATGTTAGTTTGTGTGTGTTGAAAGTGTTTTATTGATTTATTTTTCTTCTTCTATATTCAGAAAGGAGCTCTTAAGAGCTATAGACTTAAGGCTTGAAGCTATTAAGAAGGACTTAACTACATCCATTGCTCATGCATCTGCTACCGGTTTCGATCCTCATACTATTTCTGAACTACAACAGTTTTCTGATAGATTTGGTGCACATCATTTGGGGTAAGCCTATTATTGTTTTCTTTTTGTCATTTGACTAAACCTTTCTTTCAAGATTTGTTGTTTGATTGATTGAAATGTTTTTGTCAGTGAAGCATGCAACAAATATATCTCACTATGGAAGAAAAGGCCAGACTTGATAGATATGAAACAGTCGAATCACCTGGCTGGTGTTCACAATTTAACTATCGAAAAAGATAGCACGCGGCAGAAGCAAGATGCAGAAAACAATAAAGTACAATGTGCTATTACAAGTATCAAAAAGAGTGAAGAGGAGAAAAATGATAAGGATACAGATGTAACCTCTTCTAAAGTTAAGACCAGTCAACTCACAAGACGACTCAGTGTGCAAGATAGGATTAACCTCTTTGAAAACAAACAGAAGGAAAACTCAAACTCTGTGGGAAGTAAACCTGTAGCTGTTACTAAATCTACTGAGCTGAGGAGACTCTCCTCTGATATTACTTTCTCTGAGCAATCTGTCTTGAGAAGAAACAGTATTGTGAGTGACATGAGCATTGATTTGGCATCAGAAAAGAAGTTGGAGAGTTTCACTGGAGGTTCCTCTTCTAATCCTTCTTCTGCTTCTCATACCATAGCTCTTACGGATTCTAATGAAAGCGTTAAAAAGGACGATGAGGTCAAATATGAGCTGAAGAATGACTCCGGAAAAGTTGTTGATGAAGCTTCTCGAGACAGCGTCAAGAGTTCGAAAACTGTCACTGAAAAGACTTTGGTTCCAGGAGTTGAAGCTACTTCTGATGCTCAATCCGGATCAGTCATTGGTTCAAATGACTCTTCTGCTTCACAAAACCAGACTGATAGTTATGTCGATAGGGTACAGAATGTCATGAGTGATGCTAAATCCAAACAGAGAGAGGAGAGTTTTGAACTCAAAGCCAACAATGTACCACATTCATCGGCCATGTTTCCTTCTCGCCATACACGATCTCGGTCAGCCTATATAGAAGCTCGTTTTCAGGAAGATTTAGCTTCTCAACCACAGCATAGATCTTCTGTTGTCAGAATCAAGAAGAAAGAAGTGGTTCCATCAGATGAACAACCAGCTTTACCTCAGAAACCACATTTTAATGTAAAGGATGGTCTTGATGATAGGGAAGGCAGGCAGGTTAGTGCTAAGAATCATAAGTTTCCCACGGCATCAGTGGATCAAATACCGAGGACAAGGCTGTCAAAGGAGACCCTGGGGGTTAACGATGAGTTGAAAATGAAGGCAAATGAGCTTGAAAAGCTTTTTGCTGAGCATCAACTTCGTGTTCCAGGGGATCATTCAAGTTTGAGACATGGTAAGCCGAGTGAAACCAAAGTTGCACACTCAGAGCCATCTCATTCTATAGAGACTGCAGAAAAAACTCTTTCTCTTGGTGGCGGTTCTGGTGATCTTTCAAAGCTTATAACTCCCTTGGCTGGTGATAAATACCAAGGGGATGCATTGCGAAGGAATTTTTCGGACCTTAGTCTTATGGATGATTCTAAAGGAAAGTTCTATGAGAAATATGTGAAGAAAAGAGATGCCAAACTGAGAGAAGAATGGAGTTTAAAAAAAGGTGAGAAGGAAACAAAACTGAAATCTATGCACGAGGCTCTTGAGCAAAGTAGGACTGAGATGAAGGCTAAATTCTCTGCTTCTTCTTCGTCTGAGAGTAGTCGTCTACGAGCAGAGAAATTCAGGTCTTTTAACTCTCGATCAAATATGAAAAAGTATCAGGTAACTTAGCATTAAGTCCATGAGAAATATTCTTCCTTTGTTTCGGAAGTGTTAAGATTTGTTATTGATGATACCTTCTTTTGGCAGCATCCTATAAACTCATTTCAGAGCGAAGAAGATGAAGATTTCTCTGAACAGAAACCTCAACGAAAAGATAAACCAGCCAGTGGACAACAATCAACTGGCAACATTGGTTCTCGGAGCTCCCAAGCTAAAAAGATTCATCCCAACAAGAACATGTCTTCTTCTATTACTCTGCGAACCGCAGCTTCACTTCCTAAACCATCAGGTAAAGTTTCAAACACCTCTTCTGGGAGGCGAAGATCAGACAAGTCACTTGCACAATCTGTTCCAAATTTTTCTGATCTTATAAAGGAAAACACGAAACCATATTCTTTAGCTGTCAAAACTGCTATGCGATCACAGGTGAGAAGTAGTGGTCGCACCAAGAATGCCCAAGAAGATACACCTCTTCTAAGACCTCGATCATTAAGGAAAAGCTCCTCTGGGAACATAGACTTCACAGAGTTGTCCACTCTCTACTCCGATGATATGATGGCCTCTCTAAGAGTGGATTCTGATGTATCTGAGAGAAATGAAGAGTATGATGAACCTGAAGCTGTGGCAGAAGAAGTCTTGGAGAATGCTGCTAGAGAACAAGAAGAAGAAGAAGAAGACGAAGTGGAAGAAGAATTGGAAACACTTCAAACGATGAGCGAGGTATATGAGAAAGTTGATAATTCAAGAGAAGAGAATTGTAGTTTCTTTCCTGCTACTGTGCCTCCAACATTGCTTTCCTCACTAATAGACTCACCTGGGGAAAGCCCTCTTTCCTGGAACTCAAACCTGCAACACTCATTTAGCTATCCTCACGAGCATTCATCGGATGTAGATGCTTCTGCTGATTCACCCATGGGAAGCCCTGCTTCTTGGAGTTGTCGGATGAGAAAGAAATGGGGAACAGCTCAGAGTCCTGTAACCGTTGCTGCTGCTAATAACTCCTCTCAGTTACAGTCAAAGAAGGATTTAACAAAAGGGTTTAAACGGTTGCTAAAGTTTGGAAGGAAAGGCCGTGGTACAGAA
The DNA here is from genome assembly GCA_000411055.1 of Leavenworthia alabamica. Lineage (NCBI taxonomy): Eukaryota > Viridiplantae > Streptophyta > Magnoliopsida > Brassicales > Brassicaceae > Leavenworthia > Leavenworthia alabamica. Next base: position 53,204 of record KE159326.1, read on the forward strand.
AGCTTGATGATGGATTGGGTATCTGTTACAACTTCTGAAGGAGATGATGAGGTTGAAGAAAGGCGAGAGCTACCGGATAGATCATCGGATGATTTCAGAAAGTCAAGAATGGGATCTCTACAAAGTCATCTATCTGAAGATGGATTTCATGAAAGCAAGTTCACTGAAGAAGGTAATAGTAATAAACATTTTTCTTCTTTAGTTTAATGCTATTGCGAGTTCTGAAATATATTTTTGCGTCCTGGGTTCCATGTTCAAGGTTCAAAAATCTTTGTTCCTGAGCTGAAAGAAGATCATCAAATGTCTGGAAGCAACTTCAAAGGTCAATTTGTTTTTTCTTTTTCTCTTCTTGCCTATTATCTCATGCATAGTGTTAAAGATTTCTCCATTGAATCTTTCTTTATCTGAATCATATGATTTGTTCTTTACAGCGCAAAAATCGTTCTTCTCACTCTCCACAATCCGTGGCAAAGGAAATGAAACGAAACCAAGATGAAGAAATCGAAACTTGGATGGATTTGGTAATATTCAGGCAGAGACTTAATAACAGACGTGTCTTTTTTCCGGTGGTAATTTTTTTCTCGATTGGTTTGTGTACATTTGTTTACCCAATTTGGTGTAACTATATTGTGATTTTGGCAATTTTGATAGACCTATTTGTTTCTGGCCCTCTTATTCTAACAAAATAGGGAACGAAATCACTTTAACTATCTTCTTGAAGAGGGCAAGTAGTAACAATGGCTAAGCACAAATGAACAAAATAGATATAAAGTTTTTTAAACAAAAAATCTCCAAAAAGCCTGAAGCAGAACTGGTTACATATACTGACAACAGATCCTTTACTTTCTCTACAGGCTTCGGACTATGAATCTAAGTTTGTTTCCAAAAGCTTAATGTACACAGAAAACTTAAAACTGTAAAATAAACCCCTTCTATGCTTGTCCCTAGGTTAAATTACAACTCATGTTGTGAAGCAAGGGTTCCTGAGGATAAATGACTTAAGTTATACAACCATATAGGTTTGTTGTTTAGGAATTATTACCATCTGAGTTGTTTTTGGGACCTTGAAGCTCCATTGGAGAATTGGTGATGCTACCAACTGATCCCATTGTCTGAGAACTTAGCTGTGGACTCGCTGGACAAGCCTCGAGGTTGCTTGTGCTCATGGGATGCATTGTACCAGAGCTTATCTGAGGACTCATAGGAGTTCTTTGGTTCATTTGCTGTGGACTCATTGGAGTTCTCTGACTCATTTGTTGGGGACTCATTGGAGTTCTCTGACTCATTTGCTGGGGACTCATTGGAGTTCTCTGACTCATTTGCTGGGGACTGGACTGTTGCAGCTGCTGCTGGGTAATTCCAGCTGATGGTGAACCTACTTGGGGTGGCGATAGCACAGACTGAAGAGGGGAGGCCGTTGCTTGCTGCTGCTGTTGCTGTTGCTGTGCTTGTTGAGGCATATCATGTTGTTGTAGCTGCTGCTGCTGCTGCTGCTGTGGAGACTGAGCTAGCTGCTGAGGTGGCTGAGACATAGGCTGCTGTAACTGTTGCTGATGCGGCAACTGTTGTTGTTGGGGCTGCTGCTGGAGTGGCTGTTGATTCATGTAAGAATTCATTCCAGGCATCAGCTTAGGTGGGCCCATGTTACCCATAGCAGCAACTCGCTGCAAGTTAGCTCGGTTTAGTGCATTCTGATCCAACATGGAAAGACCAGCTGAGCTGGGGTGCATCTGCCTTGCACCTGAGACGCCACTTATGCCAGCTTGGGGAGCACCCATTACACCTCCTTGGTTCACAATGCCCATCCTTATCTGTGTAAACAGAGCGTTTTGATGTGGTGTTAAAGCACCGCCTCGGATTTGCTGGCTTATAGCATTCAAATTTGATGCTGGATTCATATTCATTGGGTTCTGGCCCATATTACCAATGCCAGGAACAGACATTGATGACGAGATTCTGGCTCCCCCAATCCCTCTTCCTGCCATATTCAATTGGTTTCCTAATGATCTGAGCCCAGCAATATTGTTTCCCATGCTTCCCATACCCATACCCATACCCATGCTCATGCCTACACCTGATCCTAGCCCCATCATTATCTTCTTCTGCATTGCTGCTTGCTGCTGCTGCTGTAACATCTGCAGTTGGAAAGGCGAATACTTGTTGGCCATCTGACCACCCGGCAGCATAACAGAGCTCTGGCTCATCGAGTTGATGGATGATAGTGGATTTGTAGGAAGTATCATAGAAGGTCTCTGCATTTGTTGATGTTGTTGCTGTGTAAACATGGACTGCTGATTTTTCTGCTGTGAATGTGATGACAGTAGCGCTGCCTGTTGTGGGTCAAGCTGTTGTGGTTGCATAGGCATGGAGCCACCAGACATAAGTCCTTGAGACATTTGCAACGCTTGAGAATTTGCTGGAGGAAGCATCCTTGCATTTGCAAGAATATTCTGGGTTGAATTAATAGGCACGCTTCCAGCATTTCCCTGTTTTGATTGCTCACCAGACGCTAGTCCTGCGACTGCTTCTCCATACTGTTGCATATCATTTGCAGAGTTGTTTCTCGGATAACCACCCACAGAATTCGGTGGGCTGCTGCTTGGGCCAGTATCCCCACGGCTTGGCTTTGCTTGAATATGTTCTTCCATGATGTATCCTTCACCGACCATCTGCACAAGCACAAAATTGTAAGTAGCTTTCCCATTGAGCCTATATCACATTCAGAATTCGAGAAATACCAGTGATTTAAATTGAGCAGCAAGTAGATCGGCAATGTGCTGTAACAAAGGAAAGATAACCAAGTCAGCATTATTTCCAGAAATAAAGTGGTGTATACAAGAGAACAATTAATCATCCAGTGTCCATCTCCTTTTGATCGCATTGGAAGAGAAGGAGAAACAAGCAGAAGCAACTAAGAAGAGAGAAGTATCCCTAAACCAACAAGTTCATTATAACACAAAGCATTCACAACAATGACATAAACCCGAACAACATGACTCAACAGCCTATAAACATTCATGGATTTAGAAGCAGCATTACACTAAATGTTATGTTAGTGCATGCAATCTGAAGATATATTGCTGATCAAAATAGAATGGAGGGCGAGTTTGATAACTACCAAATTTCCTGTGAACTTACTGTATTGGGCAATACTAAGAGATGATCTTCAATCGGAAAAACATCACCATCATCTATGTCCCCTTGATACCATGCTACTGTCCCATCAGCGGGCTTCTCTGACATTACAAGTCTTGTTCGTATTCTTGGGACGTAGGAAGACACAGTCCCTGAAAAGATGCAGGAGTCAGGCTCAATCAAATAGAGAAATATACAAATTGCCACACAGACCTTGCATTACACGGTCTAACAGACCGAAGTTCATGATTCTTGTCTTGCATGTATTCATACTGCCACCAAGAATAGATTTTGATAATACTTTTTCCTCATCTTTGAAGTCCTCGTTGTTAGACAGGTTCGAAAAACAAAGCATCAGAGACTGTTTTGCATACACGCGAGGTCTTCGAGAGTACTCATCCACCTTATGTTTTTTGCAGTTTAGTTGGTACCTAGAAATGGAACAAAAAACTGGATCAACCAACAAAAAAATCTATGAAATAAAGCATCAAAAACTTGTTCATGTACAAACCAACATAATTTATTTGTATAAATGAGATGAGACCAGGAGAGTGAGACAATGCCGACAATGCTATAGTGTAAAGCCAGAATCAGAATAAGGAGATGTATCACATGTGTGAAAGTAAAAAACATACAATGAACTTGATGGAAATGACCTAACAAAAACAGGTTTCACAAATTCATACCTTGCAGCAACTCGTTCAATCTTAGAGAATCTGTCAAGGATTGCGTGATCGCCCAAAGATTGAGGTCCCACTGAAGGGCTCCTTGCATTAAGTGGGACACTCATAGTATTGACACTAACAGGAGAACCAACAGTGCTCACAACTTGGGTCTTCGGAAGAGAATTTGTCCTCCGTTTTGCAGCCATTTGGGCTTGGTGCTGCCTTTGCTGCATAGCATCATTAGCACTAGAACCTACTGATTGAGTAGCACCAATAGCAGCAGTAGAAGTAACAGCCTTGTCCTTTTGAACTGCTGCAACTGCTCCATAGTGGGTCCCCATTGAACCACCAGAAAACTCACCAGACTTTGATGAAAGTGGGGACTGTGGAGGAGCACCTGCTGATAAACGAGGACTTTGAGCCGAAATCCTTCTACTAAATTGTTCCTCTTTTCTTGGGTCTTTTTCGACTGGCTGGCCAGGATTAACATTCCATGACGTTTGAGGGAAATTTGATCTAACGAATGCATTATGGGGTATCCTTGACTGAATACGTGGATCCAAATCATTTGGATCACTTCCTACCCCTGTCATATTGTTTCTGATGCTACCATCAATTTTACCAGTCTCAAATGGTTCCTCTTTCGAAGTGTATCGCATAAGCCCCTGTTGTGAAGCTGGATATTGCATGGGACCACTGTCCTGATTCACAACCCCTTCAATTTGCTGAGGTGAAAATCTCTGAATACCTGCATTTGGATACTGGATACTTCTGCCTGGCATGTCTTGTTGTTGTGGAACCGCATTTTTCCAATTCGTATCGGTTCCATGAAGGCCATCCATACGTTGCCCTAACTGTTGCTGTGGAACCACATCAGGACCCATGTGTGAAACCCTTGTCCGCTTATTTAAACCAGGCATAGAAGACATTTGTCCTTCTTGACTTTCCCTCTTTCTATTAAAAGATGTACCAGGGTTCATACTATCAGAACCATAGGAAAGCATCGCATCTAGTCCTCCAGGTGAAGCTCCAGAGACATTGACAGAATTTGATCCTTGATCCTGTATGTTTCTTAAATTTCCAGTTCCCAAGTACCTTTGTTGCTGAGGTGGTGCCAAGAGAAGTGAGGAATTCGGTGCATCTTGCAATATCTGAGCTCTTAATCCCGCCAGCATATTAGTACCAGGATTTTGAATAGCCTGGTTGTCATGGCTTTGCTGCATTATCAAATGCCCCGGCATATTTCCTCGCTCAGAATTTTCAGGAAGCCGATCAGTGCAAACCTTTTTTCCATGAATCTTGTTCGATAACATGACTGTCGTATCTTTCATTTGCCTTAACCTCTTTCTCCGCAAAGTATTAAGAGAGAAGTCGAGCTATGGAGCAGAATAAAAAAAAACATTTTAGACATTAAAAAGCAACTGAGAAGAGAAAGCACAAGGAGTCTTTTTAACGAGATATTACCTTAGCAGACACAGGGCTTTTACTCAGCCTATCAAGTCTGGGTACAGGATCCAGACAGAGTTCAGGTTGTAGGACTTTTAATATTCTGGACTCCACTTCCTGCAGTTAATGTAAGTATCAATAAAGAAGATAATAGTTTCAAGGCTCAGATATAAGACCTACAATCCAAGATCTACCGTAATTACCATGAGATCACCATATGTCCATGAGTTTTCTGACATTGATGGAATATCTTTTACCACATTCTCAAGTGACATCTTAAGGCGCAATTTATTTATCACAGGAGAGACTTGATCTGGGGCAAGTTTCCGATAGTCATGTACCTACAATAATATGTACCAAAAATTAAAGAAAATATGATGATGAAGATGATACTTGCTATGTTAACTTCTGGTTCCAATCACTCCAATGTGTTTCAGAAACAACCAAATAACACATTAATGAGTTCGGAAGTCGAATTCTCTTGCAATTACAACACGTTTATGATACAAATTTTTTTGTTTTATCTCAATTAGTGTAGATGACTTTTGTTCAACTAAAATTACAGAGAATTTGTTTGTTTCCAAAAACGTTTATGGAAGGCAATGAAGGACTAGAATTATGGACTGCTAGTTTACTTTGACTAGGATTTTTTCAAGGCTTAGGATTTTCTCCTTAATTTTCGGAATAATGATAGGTATGAAGCAATGAAGCCTCCAATATTATTCACATACAAGAGGAAAGAGGAAGGAAAAAGTGGCTGAGGAGTACAAATGAGGCATCTACAAGGATGACATGTCACATGTGGTACCCGTGATGTGCATTCAATCGTTAACTAAGGAATAAGTTACCATAGTTAAGTATCTCTTACCATAGTAAGTGCTGTAACTTAGGGAACCTCTAGGTTATTGGCATGATAATATATGTCTTAGTAGTAAGTAAGAAGGGAAGGGAATCAAGAAAAGTAAGAAAAGGGTACCTCTTTGGTTGTAACTCTTAAGAGAAATCCTATCTATAAAATTAGTTTTTCTTTACATTGTATTCTTCTTAACTTATTGTGTATCAAACGACCATTTGGGACTGCTAGTTTACTTTGACTAGATGGCACGTCATGCAAGTCTTTATCCAAATAAATTAGTGTAGATAACTCACCTCACATATAACCACCCCATCAATGAATTTGAAAGGTATATCTTCCAAAATGTCCCCAGGAAGTCTGCCAGCCTCAATAGCCTATAAAACATCCAGATGAATGAAAACAGTTACTCCACAAATATAAATTTAACGAAATTTGAGCACTGTAGTGCATGAAAGTGTATGATATTCACTTGATTATTAACAGAGTATATAAAGACTCTCCTGTTACACAAAAACAGGGAGATTCAAATTTAAGCTAATAACTGAGAGATTCTAGGAACAGAATATGTGGATATTCTTTCAGTGCAGTCAAATGAATAATTTGGGTGAACAGGTGAAAAATAAGCAACACTTCAAATATACTAATACCAAGTAAATTTAGTTTCATTCACCACAACTTTAATTAAATGGCCCATCAAGTACAATAACACAGTTCTAATTAAAAAAAATTTCCTCATGCGAAATATTTACCGAAAGTAGACTTTCTGCTGCCCTGTTATACGGATGTAAGAGCTTTGGAACATCTCGAGAGGATGTCTGTGGTAAAGCCTGGTTCGCAAAAGTTAACAGTTGTTAGATGTGATAATGTGAAGGGTTTAAAATCAAATGCAAGAAACTACAAGAAAAATATATTCATATACATGAACAACATACCTCAGAGGGTTTTCCTACAGAGTACCCATTCACATAGAGGCTCAATGTGAAGGAAACTTCATGTTCTGCACAGAAAGCAAATATATTTAATTTAACATCACATAAAATTTAGCAAAACACGAGATATCCAAGCGGTTTAGAGGCTAACCTGGAGATATATCAGGCAAATATGGCTGCGAAAACCCCGAAACATCACCAGCATCGGTTTTATCAATGGCCTGAAACAAACATAATAAATTTGGTAATCTATACATATATAGTTTTCCAAATTAAGGTAATCTGACTTTTCCAGGCGTAACCTCCACTCGCAGATTCAGATTTCCTAGCATATTTATACTACAAGTACAAGGCAACATGGTATAACACTTTTATTCCATGGATTCCTTTTACAGAGTGATGTATAAGACCACAAATTCCCCATATTTTTTTCAAAAAAATCAGAATTTCAAAATGATCTCAGCTTCAAAACTACATTTTACTTAAGAAATGGATAATTATCACATTTTTCATAGCTAAAATCTAAAAATTCAAAGTAAATTAATTACCTTTGATTTCCCTGATAGAACGGTTCCTTTAGAATTCAATTGTTCTGGAGAATCAGGAGTAGCCGACGATTCAGTAGAAACCTTAGGCCGGAACTTTCTACCAAACTTGGAAATCTTAAACGAGACACCCATGAATTCTCTTTACAGATCAAGCTCAACCCTATCTGGATACTGCTACAAAACAATATAAAAAGTAAGGAAGACTCAAAAATTGAAGAAATATAAGAACAATTTCAGAAAATTATGAAAATGAAACCTTATGAGCTTGTTCCAGAGAAGATCATTAAACAACTCCAAAGTAGAAAACGGGGAAGCAATCAAATGGACAATGGAGAATTCAAATTTCAAACACAGGTGGAAAATTTTGAAGGAGATAAGATCGGGGAAGAGAAAGGGAGAGATTTGAGATTATCGTTTAGGGTTCTTATAACTTCGTTTGTTCTAAGTAGTCGAAAATCTCTGAGAAGAGATGTGTTTATGAGGTAAATTAACTTTGAAGATTCGGTTTAAGAAACATAAACCGGATTCAACCAGTAATTTATCATTGGTTAAAGGTAAATTAAAATCAGCAGTAAAAATGTTAAAACTACTCACCCCGATAAATTTGCCAGTTTCATTTCTATACGGGGCAAAACAGACTTTTTATCATATTAGGGTTTTGCTTTATAAATTGGCCAACCCTTCACAACCTCTGCTATAGAGCTTAAAGTAGTCCTCGCCGCTTGTGTGATTTTATAGAGCAGAAGCGATTAGGTCACGAAGAAGAAGAGAGGAACAACATGGCGACTAACGGATCTGCTAGCTCTGCACAGAAGGAAGCTGACATTCGGATGATGGTTGCTGCCGAGGTTCATCTCGGAACCAAAAACTGCAATTACCAGATGGAGCGTTACGTCTTCAAGAGACGCAACGATGGTAATTTCTCGTTTTTGTTTGTTTGTTTACTTATCTATGTAATATGAATGTTAGTATGTAGATGATGAATAAAGCATTTAGCTTCATTGTTGATATATTGGATGTGTATTGTATATGTGTTTTATGTGATGATATGCTGTATATAATCTGTTTTAAGCTCTTTGAGCTTTGTTCTAGATGAGTTTTGGATTTGTAGGTTGTTTTAGTTCTTCACTCTTTTGTGTACGACCAAAGTTGAGCTAACTCACGACGGATCTAATCAGCCGCTGACAAAAATGTTCATACGAGTTGTATGGCGTTTATGGGAATTGATTAGGATTAGGGTTTCCTTTGGTTTGTTTTGCATATATTTTCTGTGAATTGGTAGAGCCAATTAAATCTTTTTTGTTATCATCTTTTCAAGCAGTTTTTGTCTTACTTATGTCTATAACTGTGCAATGTTGATGTAGTGAACGAAACTTAGTTTTGTAATTTGCATTGAACTCAGGTATTTACATCTTCAACCTCGGGAAAACATGGGAAAAGCTCCAGATGGCTGCACGAGTCATTGTTGCTATTGAGAACCCACAAGACATCATTGTGCAATCAGCTAGGCCATATGGACAGAGAGCTGTCTTGAAGTTTGCTCAATACACTGGAGCCAACGCCATTGCTGGAAGGCACACTCCTGGTACCTTCACCAATCAGATGCAAACTTCTTTCAGTGAACCCAGGCTACTGATTCTTACTGACCCTAGAACTGATCACCAGGTAAACAGCTTTATAAAATCATGTTGATGAGTATGCTCTCTAGTACAAGTGATTGTTATGTATTGAGTTTGGTTAATGTCTTGTGTGTGGTTGCAGCCAATCAAGGAAGGTGCTTTGGGAAACATTCCCATCATTGCGTTCTGTGACACAGACTCTCCAATGAGATTTGTTGACATTGGTATCCCTGCCAACAACAAAGGAAAGCACAGCATTGGGTGTCTTTTCTGGCTACTTGCTCGCATGGTCCTTCAGATGCGAGGAACCATTCGCCCTGCACAAAAGTGGGATGTTATGGTAAGAGGACTATCATTTTTGGAACTCTTTGTGTTTTACAAAGACTTACATCGTCACTTATTATGTTGTATTTTTGTACAGGTTGATTTATTCTTTTACAGAGAGCCAGAGGAGGCCAAGGCAGAAGACGAGGATGAAGCTGCTCCACAAACTGATTTTGGACTTCCTGCTCCAGAATACGGCATGACTGGTGGAGACTGGACAACAGCTCAGATCCCTGATGCTGCATGGCCAGGAGAAGCCCAGCAGCCAATCTCAGCTGCTCCTGCTGCTTCTTGGAGTGATTCTGCTGGTGAGTTTTTGACAAATATATAACCTAAAAACATAGTTTTAGCTGTAAAACATAAACTTGAATTTACTGGTTTGTTCTTGTGTTTTCTTCTCTTGTAGTTGCTCCAGCAGCAGATGGATGGGACACTGCTGTACCACCCACAACTGCTCCAGCTTCTGGTTGGGAGTAAAGTTGATAGCCTTTTGGTCGATGGTTAAATGGTTTTAGACATGTTTTTTTGGGATTGAATCGTAACTGTTTTTCTTATTTACTTGTTTTTCCTAAAACTCTTAGATTATTCTGTTTTGTACCTTTTTTTTGTTTTGAATCGAATATCTACTATGTTATCACTTGCGCTTCATTACAAAGATAATTGAGCTTGTGTTTCATTACAACAATTTACTGCAAATTTGGACACTGCTAGAGATACTAAACAAAGACATGTCGTCGTTGCGAGCATGTAATCTCCATGAATTCTTGGTTTGAGCTTACTCTCCTGAATGCATCTAACAAGAAGAAACCAAGCTTTTCTTCTCTGGTTTTAATTTGAATTTAGTATAAAATAAATTGAAACCTGGGAAATAAAAAAAGAACAAATCAATTTTCAAAAAGGCTAATTTTATTTCACATTGACATGAGAGAAAACATTACTTATAGGTTACACAAAAAAAAAAGAAAGAACAAGAACTCATGTCATATGTACAAATTAAAAACCAAACGACTCATGTCCTTTGTTACAATATACAAAACCATTCAAACCCAAAGGTTCATGTCATTGCTTCCATCAAAGAGACAACTCAAGGAATCAGAATCTTCCTCTTCTATTATCGGCATCTGGGAGAAAAAATCAGTCTGATTCTCGAAAGCAAGAAGCTCTTCCGAAAGCAAAGCAGGATTAACAATATTGGTTTCTTCACTATGATTAGGTTCTTGAATCTTCTTCGCATCGCCCATGATAACATCTTCGAGCCATTGTGTATCAATCAAAAGCGTATCCACAGTATTCTCCTCCCACAAGAAATCAAGACAGCTACTATTACTAGGCACTGAGCTAGGAGGGATTGAGCTTCTAGGCACAGACAATTCAAGATCAGGCTTATGTTTCTTCTCTTCTTTCTTCTCCACAATATTGGTCTCAGCTTTACGTTTTCTTGAAGATTCATTTGGGAAATTGAGCTTAGCTTTGGCTCCACGGATTCTCTTAGCTTCATGATCATAAGCTCTAGCAGCTTCTTCAGCAGTGTTGAAAGTTCCAAGCCAAACTCGAACTCCTTTGATTGGATCACGAATCTCAGCCGCCCATCTTCCCCATGGCCTTCTCCTTATTCCTCTGTATCGAGTCGTCTTCTTCAACTTCTCATCTACTTTGCTCAACGCTGTGATTCAAAAAATTTAGAAATCAATTCAACGTTTCAACTAAGAATCCAAAACGCTAATTGAATCAATCTTAAACCTAACCAATTCAATTCCAAGTCTCTAGAACCTAAAACTTATTACATCTGGAAAAAGTATCAGAAACAATCGGATCTGTGTAACTCACCAGCAGATTTACGAGTTGATGGGAAGACGAAAGGCTTAGCCGAAGAAAATTCATCGTTATCGGACCCGAATTCATCAAAATCTCCATTGAAATCGTCGTTTAACAAGTCAACGACGATGTTACGTCTCCAGGAAGAATTTCCAGTTCTCTCAATCTTCTTATGATCAGAAGACCACTGGTAAGTAGTTGTTGATTTGCCGTAGCGTAACGGCTCTACGTAATCGGCGATTATAGCTCCTCCGCACATTTTTTTTCTTCTCAGAACTCAAATCAAAGGTGTGAATAAAAGTTTTGGGGTCAAAAGTATAATTTATCAAATGTTATGGGTGTTTTTGTTTCTGATTTTGCTTGGAAGCTATGCTTTATATAAAAACTAGTACGCGTCTTCTTCATCGAACAAAACAACAAGTGGTCAAGTGGGTTATTAATTTTAATTTACATTTTTACCCTTGGTAGAAAGTCTCATGTAAAATTTAATATATGAACCAAGTTGCCTCAATTATGTTAAGTTTATGACATAGGAGTCATGGGACAATTAAATTTAATATTATTCGATCTTATCTCTTTAAGTCCTAGTCATAATATCATGGACTCATATATTAAGTTTCCTATTTTTGTCATTGTATATTTGAATTTTAATTATATGATTCATATCTACTCAATTTAATGTGTCACATAATATTTATTAATCTATATTTTGTTGATATGTTATTATGGTCAATCATTATATCATAGAATGGCAAGTCTAATAACTATAATTTTAACTAAAAAATGGTGATTAATTTGAATATTTAAGATTTCTCCACTTTTATTTGTTTTTTTAGTACAGTATTTATAATATTTGCTAATAAATTCTAGTTGTAATATTTCAAAGGTAAGAAAAGATTTGCAATAAAAAAATATATTAAAAGAAATCATAGACCCTACATGTATATTCTATAGTATTAATGGACATGCTTAAGAGACTCTTTCTTAGACACTTTCTTACAAATCATTCCAAGAATATATAAACATAACTAATAATTATTAAAATTAATTGAAATTCATGATTATTTATATGAGTTAGTGGTGATATTTGATTCACCAAGTCTAACTTTTTCTCTCTTTTTTTATAGACTGTTACAAAGTCTTACTTGGTTAGGAAAATCAAATTGTTAACAGCTGTTAATATATTAATTACAACTTGATATATATGTAACATATAAAATTAATTAATGATACTAGTTCAAGTTGTTAACCTAACTATTCGCATATGCTGTTGTTAGCTTATAATTTCGAAACAAGAAGTGGTCTTTTAATACTGACTAACTAATCCATAGTTTTCTTCACTAATTACTTTTAATTAATTTATTGAACCTTTGTCATAGGCTCTAATTAATTATATTTAATTCTTTATAGATTGTGGCTAATTAATTAATTAAAAGCCAATGTGTTATGTGACAGATATGCATATACATTGGATTCGACCATATATTTGCATCATCATAAATTTTTCTCTAATAAACAAGTAAAATTTATGAATATAGTAACTATATCACGTAAATATGGGAAATAATATATCACAAAAACTTAGATTGAAAAAATGTTAATTTTGATTTATATGTAAACATTCCAAAAAACAAATATACCATTTAATACAATTATTAACATATAAAACTATGAATATATAAATCGAATTGATTTTTACTCTAAAGAACACTCGTGAGTTCATTCATATAATCATCACTCATCATCTTCTCGTATCAATATGGAAGATGGAGAAGCTTCAAAAATCACTTGCTTGTTGCCCAAGTTAGACAATCCCCTTGAAACAAAACTCAAGAACCCTAACCCTAAAACCACAAGAGGTCGACAAAAGATAGAGATTAAAGAAATCAAAGAAGAGAACCGAAGACAAGTAACGTTTTCAAAACGCCGAACCGGACTTTTCAAGAAAGCAGCTGAACTAAGTATTCTTTGTGGTGCACAGATTGGTATTATAACGTTTTCACGTTGCGGTAGAATCTATGCGTTTGGTAACGTGGACACACTCATTGAAAAGTATGTGTGTAAGACTCCGGTGATGCTTAGGTCACATTCAGAAGAAGAGAATCATGAAGATGGTTTGATGTGGTGGGAGAGAGGTGTGGAGAGTGTACCGGAGGATGATATTGAAGAACATAAGAATGCTTTGATTGCTTTAAGAGAGAATTTGTTAACAAGGATTCATCAAATGGTTGGGGATCGGATGGTTGAGAATTTACCGGCGTTTCCAGATCAGATGGATATGAATCTGACGGCTAGGAGTGATCGAGGTTATGTAGGTAACAATGGTTATTCAGACTTATCGGCTTCGTTTATGTCTCAAAATGGTAGACATTGAAGTGTTATTACACTTTGTTGTTATTACATTATGATTTAAATTATTTTAGCTGAAATTAATTAATGGTTTCAAGATTTTGAGATTTGATATAGTTTTGTTTTTGGCAAACATTGAATCTGTATTTTTCTTAAATATGGAACTAAGTAATATTTATGATAATTAATTTTTATTTGTTAAGTGCCATTTTTTTTTCTTATTTTTATTTTGGTTGTAATTTAATAATACTAAAAATGAGTAAAAACATTCAGTTTTTTCAAAAACATTTAGAATTTTATTTTTTTTGGTTTAAACTTATTATTCATTTAGAAAATAAATGATGAAATAACATCTAAGTATTATAAAAAAAAACTATGATTTTCTGTAAATAAACGATCAAATTTTTTATTTTTGTAAAATTAATTCTTGTCTGAAATTTATATAAATCAATTTTAATAAATTTGTTAGTTTTTAATTAAATCGTTTGAAAAGTATCTTTGAATGAAAAAAACTAAAAAAAATGTGCTAATCAAGACCGGGTCTGAGCATGAACTCTTTAATCCACCTTATGTTGTCAAGCATATTAATCACATATTCGACCAAATTAAACACAATCTATCAAAATGTTTGGTTTATAATATTATCAAGATCAGTTTTGTATTTCAAAAACAGTTTACCATATTACAATATTCTAATTACTAATTAAACAAATACATAACTTTTTTATCTTATATTACTCATAATCATATAGTGTTGTATACTTTAAAGATCTCATAAGTGCGTACGACTTAGAACTCATGTTCATAGTCACAGTTGCTTTTAGTTACGGAACTCATCCATGAAACTCTTGTGAAACTCTGTGAGACGATTCACTATAGCTGGAATCTTATCTTCTTGTGGAAGTATAGTACACCTAAAGTGCCATGTTCCAGGAACCTAACCACAATAACTTAGTCAACACACACACACACACAAAGATCCTTTTGACAACATTGTTTAGTTCTAAGCTACAAAACCTTTACCTGTCCGAAACCAGAACCAGGGACAACAACTATTCCAGTTGCATTAAGAAGACGTTTACAGTAAAACGCATCTGGAGCCGTCTTTACAATTTTTGCAGCTTCAATAGCCTTTTGAGGAAGGTTAATACGTGGAAACAAATACATTGCTCCTTCAGCTTTGTTACATGTAACACCTTCTAACTTATTAAAAGCCTCTTCCAAAGTCTACAACATTATCATATAATAAGAAACTTACATTATCTTTTGAGTTAATGTAAATTTCAACTAACCTTTGCACGTCTAGCCATTGATGTTAGAATACCATCTCTTTCAGTTATGTATGAGTCATACGAGTCATCACCAGGCTAATCAAAAGAGTGATTAATTACTCATTGATCTATTGGAACAAGAGAGAAGAGAACTTTAATGGTATACCTTAGGTGGACTCATGACAAGACTAGCAAGAATCTGACCAGAGATATTAGCACAAAGATTCACAGTAGCTAGTTTATATATCTGTTCTCTAACATCATTAGTGAATCCAGTAACTTCCATGTAACCTCCTCTTTTACCACATTCTCCATAGTAACCTTTAGAGATTGATTGAAACGAAACTAATGAAAGATCTTTCTCACCATACCCTAAAGATCGAGCTACTTTCTTGAAAGAATGGAATTTTTTGTGAGATACGTAAACATTTTCTTGGTAAACTTCATCAGCTAAAAGAACTAATCCTTCTTGTTTGCAGAAATTAACAATGTCACGTTGGTTTTCTTCAGTAAGAACCTTTAAACCAGAAGAATCATAGTTTGAAATTAGAGAAAATGTTACTTGCATCATAAGTTATGAAGATATGTTTTTGTTTTTATTACCTGTCCTGTTGGGTTACCAGGGTTTATGACAACTAAAGCTCTTACAGTAATGCCTTTGGACTTAGCTTCTTCTACTTGCTTCTTAAGGTCGGATATTTCTAGTCCCCAGCCTGTTGCTTCATCAAGATAGTATGGAACCTAAGAAGATATAACAAAAAACGAATGATTTTAATAAAAATGGTATAAAAAACTATATTATATATATTTGATAATGGTTAAGATGAGTATACCAAAGATCCACCATTTAAGCCAACTGAAGCAGAGTACAATGGATACTGAGGAATTGGACAGAGAATACCATCTTTCTCTGAACTTAATAGAAGTTGCAACATCATGTGAATCTATATAAACAAGGAAGAAGAATATTTTCATAAATTGGATATAAAATGTCTGAAATGGTATTAAAAAAATCTTTTGTGAGATTACCGCAGGACTTGCACCATCGGTCAAGAAAATATCATTTGGATCAGCAGAGAAACCATCACGAGCTTTGATTCCAGCTGCGATTGTATCACGTAATCCTTTGATACCCTGAAGTAGAAGAATCATTCAGCAACATGAGGTCAGGTCATCTAAAACTAAAACACATGGTTTTAAGGACAAACCTGGCTGTGACTATAAGCACCAGTTGCTCTTTCTGGAATTTGGTCTAAAATCTTCCATGCTCGCTCGATTGAATCGGCACTGATAACAGAGTAGGTAAAGCAATCATGAGATCTTGAGTCATATAAGTAAATATAACGTACACGTTTTAAAGATCAAGATAAAGTCAAATTACCTAAACAAACCATGTGTTTCAGACTCATCCAAAAGGCTTGTGTGATCACACAACGCAAGAACCTAACACATATTAATGATAAGAAAAAAGTTATATCTATCTCTGAAAACAAACTAGTACCAATAACATTAACTTACCTCTCTGAAGAACTTAATTGGTAGCTGACCAAGAGATTGAGGATTTCCAATATTACAATAGATTATCTGTTTAAAAAGTGGTTATCAATTATAAAGAGTTACAAAAGAGAATATGGTGTTGATGAAGAACAAGAACTTTTTGTTTTACCTCATCAAAGGGATAAGCATCTTTATTACACTTCAAGTCATCTTCCAACTTCTGTAAGATAGAAACAAAGAAGACAAACATAAATCAAATTAGCTTATAAATACTTTTTTTTTTGTACAGATTATGTTTGTGATTTAACTAGAGAAAGTAAATGGATCTTGGACCTGAGCTATGTTGACAATTTCTCCACGAACAGCATACTCACATTTCACAACCTGCAAAATAAAAACCACATCTCTTAGTTACAATAAACCATCTTCAAGTTTGGTTTCGAAACCAACAGAGAAACTACATAGAAACAGAGGAACTAAGCAGAGCTTGTCGGTTTCTTCATGAGGAAACAGTTTCATATTAATCAAAGAAAAAAAAAACAATAACTAATGAATAGGTACCTTTGGATTAATGGAGTCAATAGTAACGGGAAGAGAAGAAGCCATTTCTGAAGTAGAAGAGAAGAAACGAGACAAAGAAACAAGAGGAACACGACAAGGAACAGTAACAGGAGATGGAAGAAGAGACACAAAACGTAGATTTGTATGATGTTGACGACGAATAGTATTGTCAACGAGAGTTTTAGCTTGGTTAATGAAGAATCTCCTCATCTGTGATTTTAGCTTTTATAGTATGAATCCTTAAGCTCACGTTTCACGAGGAACAAGCGTGCCAATGTGCTGCTCTAAACCAGTGCCTGTACACCGGTTTTGCCTTGTCCCTCACGGATTTTTTTATATTTGTTTTTTTAATGTCAAATCTCGAAAACCACTCTTCAAATAAAGTGGTCAAAAAGTGAATTTTTTGCCTAACTTTTTTTTATTCTTTTATAGTTGTCAAATTTTTTTTTTTTTTTTTTTTTNTCCATTGACTTAAATCGAAATTATCCAATTACAACTGAAATGTATTTTGGGCGAAACAGATATGTTCTAGAGTAATTAATTTATTTTTATTGATGTTAAAAGTTAAAACAGATAATTTTAAGGTTTTGAAACTATTTATTTCTTTTTTTTGGTTTTAAACTACTATTTATTTCTTAATGAATAATTTTAAAAATCTCTAATCTATATAGTATTACAAATTACAAATAGGAATTTATATGGCCATTTTGATGTTTTTAAATTGAGGATTTTTAAAAGTAAAATAAATATGTAAAAGTACATGTCTAATTTTCAAAAATATATTTTTATGATACTACTTTTCAGAAATACCACAATATAGATTTGTAAATTTCTATATATTATATTATACAAATATTCATATAGTTTTACTAACAATAAATCAAGGTTTTATCATGTTTATAAGGTTTATAAAACATGTTATAAATGATATTTTAAACAGTTTTTTCTTTAGTAGTATTTTTGGAAATTGGTACATGTACCCAAAACAATAATAATCTATTCCAATGTGTATAGTTTTTTTTTAATAAATTAAATCAGACATTGGAAATGAAGTTTTCTTTGTTTGAGAATTGAGACTTTTTTTTTTTTAAGTTAGTGAAAATCAGTGGCGAATTTGGCTACTTGATTAAGCCTAAAGGCCGGGTCACATACCACATTACGTGTTATTAGTTATTACTCGTCACTAACCCACAGAAACGTTATCGTATTGAGGGAGGTAAACTAGGTAAACTAAGGACCGACGTCGTTTTACATATAAATATATATATTTTTTCGACCTTTTTACTTGTGATTGATTGTGGATTCTTCCTCCTTGTTTCTCTGTGCGCACAAATTTTGTTCTACAATATATAACGAATTTTGCTCTACGTTTGGATCCAGCAAATCAAATTTTCCAAGGCATTTGTCTCTGATGCATCTGAGGATGCATCTCAGGTAATAAAACTCAAGAACACAAGGAAAGAGATTGAGCATCGTCCTACTTCCGGGTTTAAGCGTGACCGAGATGAACATGCAAAGGATAAGGATAAACCTTTTGCAGGGGACAAAGGGACAAAACAGAAGAAGAACAAAACTAGTGAAGCAACTGATAAACCAGTTTCCAAAAAACGACCTTTCCTTTCTGGTGAGATGACCGGAAAGAATCGGCATTCAAATAAATTAAGAATATGAAGGTTAGACTCCTTACTCCATCATATCTAAGTCACATCTCTGTGCCATAGTTCCTTTTGTTTTCTATGAAGATGACAGCAAAGTCGAATCCTTTGTGGCTAGATCTCTACCCTCACAAAAAAAACTAATAAAAACAATGTTTTTCATATTACATTCCAAACGAACTTATAGAGTTCTAAAGCCTACCTTAAGAACTGTTAACAGTAGCAACCACTTATAAGAAGATTTCTTATGTTTCAGTTACATTACAGCATCCAGAAATAAGTGTAAATACTCTATACTACCAAAAAGATAAGAAAAATATGAACTCTATTGCTCTGTTGATGTGATATGCTGTTTCCAACTTCCTCCTACGTCTGTTAGTGGATCGAGCCTGATACAAAAGTAAACACTCTTGGTGTTAATCATACACACTTACAGAGAGATATATAAAAACCATTTTGGATTTGTGTAAAGATTGAATATGGTTTTGTGTTTACTTGTTCTGTATAGGGCTGGAGCCAGTCCTTGGGATTCTTCGGAAGCTGTCTTTTTCACCTCTAAACTCCTTGTTAATCTGCAAATCCCTCACAGCTTCATTAATAGCTAAATCCTTGGAAGTTGGTGTCATCTGACGACCTTCTACATTGTTCTTGCTGGTAAACAACGCTAGAAGTAACAGAAACAGAGCTGCTGAGACTAAGCTTGATGCCAATGTATGGAATCTCTTCATTGTGAATTCTCTTTTTGATCTTAGGTGGTTTATGTTCATGAGACTACACCTGAGAAAACTTTTTGGTAGTGAGCTTATGTTAGTCTTAAAGACAGGTTGAATATCTTGTTGCTTTGTAGACTCTATTATTAACTTTTTGGGATCTAAACATGTGATCTAGTTTGACTGATGTGCCAGTATTATTTATTTCCACAATTGTGTTCAGATGGTGAAGATGTTCTTATCTTAAATGTAATGTTTATACATCATCAACTGATGACTAGACAAGAGGCATACACATTCATTAACACGTATTGGCTATGCATTTTTGTGTTTACAATGAGGTTCATGTGATAAGGCACGTGATTACTGATTCTGATTCTAATAGTATTAGTTAAATCCAAGTTCCATGATAGGAAAATTTGCAGGTTAATACAGCTCATCTGTCTCTATATGAATATGATATTCAACATCTTTTTCTTTTTTTTCTTTGTATTACAATTTTTTCTTAAACTATGAAGTTGATTAGAGAACAATATAAGACTATTGTGTTGTGTTGGTCTTTGTAAACAAAAGCTTTAAATTTTAGTTTCCTCTGGAAAACATAAATGATATTTTACTTTAGATAACAAAGAAAGCTCTCAAACACACAAGCCAATAAGAACCAAGATCAATACACACAATTTTACATCTTCAGGCAAATCTCACTCAGCTAATATATTCACAATCTTTAAGGATCAACAGAAGCAACAACATTGGAGCTACTACTACTACTACCATTGCTACTACAAGCCACTCTCTTGTCTCTGCTTAGAAACCTCCTTAAAGATCTCAACCTCGTTGTCATTGGAGATTTTGCTTCTTCCTCCTCAACAATATACCTCATTGACGACGACGAAGATGATGATACATTCTGAGTTCTAATGGAAGAATCATTGATCTCCAAAACAACAGCTTCTTGACTCTGAGAAGCAGCATTGCCTGCACCATCTTCTTGAGACCCAACATTAGTGTTTCTGGTACTAACCTGATCCTGACGACCCCATACCAAGACATTGGTAGGGAACTCCGGAGAAGAAGTTGAAACTAGAGACAAAACATCATGATTGTTATTGGTTCTACTAGCATCTGTTGCATTGTCCTGAACTTGTTCAACTCTCTTTGAACTAGCTTCCTCAGAACCAAGAACTGTGTTTCTACAAATTGGACAGGTTGAATGAGACTGAAACCACATATCAATACACTCAACATGGAAACAATGGTTACACTTTGGAAGCAGCCTTGTTTTATCTCCTTTAACAAGCTCAGACAAGCAAATAGAGCATTCTAAACCATCTTTGCAACTATCTTGTCTGAACAACACAATTGGTAATGAACTAAGTTCGAAAGAGCTAAGTCCAGTGTTGCTTACAGCATCTTGCCCTGGAACAAAGATGAAACGGCGTCGTTGGCGACGAGTAACTACAGCTGGAGTAGTAGATGATTGATCTTCTTCTTGTTCTTGTTGTTGTTGCTGTTGTTGGAGCTGATCTATTCTCCACCAGTAGAGTTTAGCGTAGAGATGGAGGATAATAACGAAGAGAACAGCCATGAATAAAACAATGATTGCTGTGAAAATGATCTTACTTGTGACCTCTTCAGTTGTTAAGTCACCGAAGATTGAGCTAGGAGCAGATCCATTGTCGTCCATTGATAATGCAATAGACACAAGATCAGAACTTTTTTTGTCCTTTCGAAAGCTTTTTACTTTAGAGAAAGAAAAAACAAAGAATGTGATCAGATGATTCAACTTGATTCAAAAGCAAAAACTGAGAGAGGAACAGAGCAAAAACATGGAATTGAAATGGGAAAATGAAATTAGGGTTTTTGTAAGTGAAAGCTACAAAATTTACTCTTTTGTTTAGTACCAAAATGAGAAAAACTCAAACTTAACAAAAAAACCCAGAAATTTTTTGCAATAAAGACTTTAAATTTTATGGAAAACAGAGCACTGAATCAAGATGAGATGTGTAAATGGTGGACCTGAGAGATTTACTTGGTAGCTAAAAGAGAGATGTGAGACAAAAGACAAAACTAATAAGAAAGGTGTGAATGGGACATAGACCTTCACAATCACATGTGTGTGTATGTGTATGGGCAATGGAAGAAGTCAGTGATAAGAAGAAGAAGAAGCTGGAAATGAAGGAGATGAGAATGGAGCCCACTGTGTTGAAATTGGGGTTGGGGAACTACTCTACTCTGCTTTAATCGACTAATTTTTCTTTGTTAATTCGTCGTTTCATCATCGTTCTCCATTACTCAGTTTTTCTGGTATGATTCTCTCCATTACAAAATTACTAACTACACTCTTTTTGTTGTCTGAATAAATTAGATCACATTTGGTGACAATTAGTGTATTTCTTATTATGAAATATAAAATTAATAAACAAATAAAGTTTTTTAATGGAAATTTGATTTCTTATTAATACTAAAATTATATTAAATTAATATTTATATAGCAATGTTTATTCAAATTTTTATTTTTTTAAATCAAACTTTATGAATGAACAATGCACATTAGAATAAAGTCTTCTAACATTTTAGGTGAACTATAATATTTGTTCTCATATCAATTATTTAAACATGCATTTCTTTTGGGAGGTTTGTTCCATTTATTTTTTTGAAAATTCCTTAGAATATATGATTTATTGTTTTATATAGTGTTCCAAGAAATGAGTTTGATGATTTATCAATAATAGTATTAAAGTTTTTAAGTCACAAGCTTATAGTCAAAATGTTACTAAAACATGTGTGAATGGTAAATGTTTTCATGTTACCAAGAAAATTTATAGAATGTGAAGTACATTATAAGCTAAAATGATGGTGAGCACTTGTTTACACATCTTTTAAGAGTATTTAGTCTTTCTAATTCTCCACTATTTTTGTTTTGTTCTCTTCAACTAATTAATATAATATTAATAAATAAGGAAAGTAAACAGTAAACAGTAAAAGTAAATCAAAAAGAGATGACAATATTAATATGTCATGCACTAATTTAAAATAATTTTGCATCCGTGATGTTTTGAATTTTTTTTGTAATTTTTAAAATGTTGATTTTCTGTATTTTTATTAGTAAATTGAAATGTAATAATTAAAAATATAATTTACTATCTTAAAATGATTTTAAGTCAATTGATCAGTTTTGAAACTGTAACTTTATTTGTTTCTTAAAAAGTTAAAAATGATAATTAGGCAAAATGATGAGAGAAGAATGATGATCTACAGCACACTCTCTCTAATAAACTTATTGCCTCTTTAATCTTTAAATCATTCTCACTAAGATTCCTATGGCAAACACCTTTTTATTTTATAATTAATAGACACAAATTCATATTTACTCAAACATTTAGAAATATATATATTGATTACAAAATTTTATTTAGACAAAAAAAACTACTAATAATATCATTGATGGATTACATGGACCATAACTCCATAATTTAATAACCCACTTAAAAAAATTTTTTGTCAAACCCACTTAGATTCAATAAACCCATTCTATTTAGGGTTGGACATTCGGGTTCGGGTAAAACTCACTCGGATTTGGGTATATCGGATTTAGAAGTCTAGTACCCAATAGAATAACTTTGTCGGGTTCGATTCGGATTCGGATTCGGGTACGGATCGGTTTCGGGTGAAGAAATATTGAAAAAAAAAATATTAAATTTAAAAAATATTAACTAAAATTTCACAAATATAACTAAAAATTTTAGAATAATTTAATTATTTATATAATTAGTTTTTGGATTTTGACCGATGGGTTCGGATTCGGATACGAGTTTTCGAGTTTAGAAGTCTAGTATCCAATGTGTTTTTCGGATCGGGTTCGGATCGGGTATTTCGGATTGGTTATTTGGATTTTATGTTATGGGCTTTAGAATGAATATTTACAGAATTTATCAAATGGTCCATATATGATTTAATTCCTGCATGTGAGCAATTGGTAGAGAATAACTAGAAGAGGAAACGGGTCGGGCCGTAACTTTGTTTATTGTTGATGCTGGATCAAGTAATGGCCCAAATAAGTTCTAATTGGATGAAACAGATCGGGTCTTTCACTGACCCGTTTATTTTTCGGATCAAAGTTATGGCTTTTTTGAGTGTACTATATATATAGTTATTTGTTTGCTTTGACTTTACTCAAACATCTCAAGATTTGTTTTTGGGTTTATCAACTAGTTGCCAAGTACATAGAATCTTGAAAACAGAATCTTTATAGTTTTAATATAGGTTTCGTTGAAGATTATATTTTGATTATTTTCAAAACCAAATTATTACAATTTATTATTTTACATAAAAATAGTTATGACAAATGACAAAATTGGTTTCCTTAGAATTTACGATCGAATGATTAAATAAGTTGTTGGAAAACAAAACACAACTAAACATAATAAGATATTCAAAGTCATAACTTAACTTATACACATAATGACATAAATATATATTTTAAAATGCCAAATGGTTAATTAGATTTTGTTCTTTTTGCATGATCTTACCGGTCCAACTCAAACCATATATATATTTATGTCTTTTTAACAATCAAGAAGATAATTAAGCCATCTCCAAATCTGTATATACATATATAATACATGTATTAAATAAAAAATTTAATAAAGTCAAACATTTTCTCTTCCTTGATTTATGAAAATTCACGAGTAGAGCATAGATTTCGGGTCGTCACACATTTTATGTATAAATATATACATAACATATGCTCATTCACACCTTATAGTATAAAAAATGTATATATGTTATTATCGAATGACTGTTATTTTCTGTCGATTATTTAAAATTTTCAAACAACTTGCTCTTAATATATTTGAAAATGATATAATAATATGAAAATTGTTGTTTACATTGTAATGATATAAATAGCTGTATATGGAGCCGGCAAATAAAAAATAGCAATAGTTGTATATATTTATATATATTGTATTCACTATATAAAAATGTCAAATACAAAAATAAACCAAGATCATGATACATGTTATTTTTTCAGTGGAATTGTATAATTAAAAATGGAATATTCTGATCCAAGTCGTCCAATTAAATTGTTTTATAAGATCATCTCTTAATTAAAAGGGATTTAAAAAAATATTAAATTATAAATTAAGAAAAACAAGACTAAGAATTTGTCAGAGGAAAATAAAATATTAGGGTGAGTTTTTTTCAAGATATATGAACAGATAAGCTGATGTGAAATGGATACATAATATATTTAAGAAAATAACAAAAAAATGGTTTATAAAAAGAAAAAACAAAAATACAATATCTATTGGCTTTTCGTCATTATAGAGCTGAGAGCACGACAAGCTTGATTAAACCTGGATTTGAGGTCCATGAATTAATTATTAAATTAACAAATAGCTCGGGTTAGCCTTGGGTATTCGGTTTGATTTGTCCTTGGGTATTCGGTTTGATTTGTTTGGTTTACCGAAAACCAAACCGAACTATATCGGTTTCGAGTTGTTCGGTTTTAGGAGATTAAACCGATCAAAATTTTTTTATTTTTAGTTCGGTTCGGTTTGAATTTATATTCGGTT